>PVLC010003441.1:40336-97598 GCA_004027655.1 Graphiurus murinus
GCGGTACTGGGGATTGAACTCAGGGGCATTCTACCTCCGAGCTATACCCCCAGCCCTATTTTTTATTCTTTATTTTGAAACCGAGTCTCACTAAGTTGCGGAGTGCCTCACTAGGTAGCTGAGGCTGGCCGCGAACCCGGATCCTCCGGTCTCAGCCTCCCGAATGCTGGAATTACAAGCGTGCGCCACCACGCCCAGCAACAATTGCTCTTTCTTAGTTTCAAGGTACTCCAGTTTTGCTCTTCTTCTAAAGGGAACATTCTAACAGGTAATAAATGAGTGATTTCTAAAAATTTCATCAAGGTAGCAGGCCCCTGAATTTTTATGGGGTTTGTCTTCTGACCTCTGGTGGTGACAAATGTTACGTTACCAAGAGAGGAGATTTCTTACTACTTTCTGCTTTCTAGGTCCTTTCAATTTGAGAAAATCAATGTAGTAAACCCTTGTGTCCTGAGGGATACGAGAGAATCAAATTTCCCAGACTAATTACAAAACAGAGTTGAAATAATTCTGTTGTGAGAGAATGAAGTTGTACTGTTGCCCAAGTCAAGTGAAAGAAAACTGTTAGACTCCCTCTATTAGTAGAGAGGAAAACACTCAAAATATTAATAGCTAAATATCAGATGTCAGTGGCATTGCTGGCATGGTTGTTCTAACGAGGAGACTGCAGGTGGGTCAGCTGTGACTGACATCTCTAACTGACTAATTTTACAATAGTCTTGGTCATTCCTTAAGATTTATCTTTTCTTCTGTACAGTGAACTGTAAGCAGTGGTCATTTGAAATGTGATATGATAGGTATAAATACCCTGTATCTTTATTTTATATACTTTTATTGGTGTACTGTGATACTTCTTAGTGAGGTTCAAAGGAATGCAAGCACAGTCTTGGGGTGTTTCCCTTCACGTTCCTGCTACTCACCCCTCCCCATACATACGAGTGAGATGGGTACTGATACTTTCACACGGAGACACAGCGTAATTCAAACTGTTTGTTTCATCGGTTCTTCTTTTTCCTTTCCCCGCCTCCCTCCCCCTATCCACTTCCAGTATTTTACTGCTTACTCTCCTCAATTATTTAAAGTCTCCTTTGTTTCCTATCGTCTCTCTAGTTTCCACATATGAAAGAGAACATTTGACCCCTGACTTTCTGCAACTGATCTGACATAATATCATTTAGTGTAATATTCTCTAGTTCCATCCATTTTCTGCAAGGGACATTGTTTTGTTGCTTTTTATGGTTGAATAAAATTCAATTGTATATATGCCACATTCTTGTTATGCATTCATTTGTTGATGGGCACCTAAGTCAGTTCCATAATTTGGCTATTATGAATTGTCCTGCCATAAACATGGATTACCATTTGTTACTATAGTACTTTTTCAGAAAGATACCAAGGAGTTGTATGGCTAGGTTATATGAGGATTCTATTTCTAGTCTTTTGAGGAACCTCTCTACTGATCTCCATAGTGGTTGTATTAATTTGCAGTCCCCAAAACAGTGTATAAGTTTCAATTTCCTTGTATTCTTGCCAGCATTTGTTATTATTTGTATTCTTGATGATTGCCATCTCAGTGTAGTTTTAATTTATATTTCTCTGATTACTAATGATATCCCTGAATTCTCCATATATTTATTGGTCATTTGTATTTCTTCTTTCAAAAAGTATTTGTTCAGTTCACTTTTTTTAGTGTTACATTTTTAAAGTTCCTTATATATTCTAGATTTTAGCCCTCTACCAGAGGAGTAGCTGGCAAAGATTTTCTCACATTCTGTCAGCTTTCTCTTCAGGCTCATGACAGTTTCCTCTGCTGCACAGAAGCTTTTCAATTTGATGCTATTCCATTTATTAATTCTCAATTTTATTTCCAAAGCTTTGTGTATCTTATTGAGGAAGTCTGTACCCATGCCTATATTTTGGAGAGTTGGTCCTTTGCCCTCTTCCAAAGTTGCTGGTGATAGACTATATTTATTGACTTGTTTATATTGAATCAGCTTTTACATCCCTGGAATGAAGACAATTTGGTCATGGTTTACAATTTTCTTGATGTAGTTTTGACTACATGTCTTTTTAATGACTGATAGTGGAGTGAGTGTTTGAGAGGGTCTCATGAAGTATTGCATTTGTTTTATCATTTTCATGAAAATGGAAGCTCTTGGGTCTTTTAGTTGGTCTTTCCCAAGGTGTTCACCTATGGGTCAATGGAAATAGAAGTTTTGAAACTTGCTGAGCAAGTTTGACTTGTATTACTCATATTTGAACTAGGGTATAATTCTGATTTTGAGTTGAGCTTGAGCCCAAGCTCATTTACAACCTTTTCATTCTGGCCAGTTGACTGTTAGGGCTTTTTAGATTCCTGGAGATTCATAGTGGCTCACATTCTGGATTCAACTATTCCAAAAATGTCTGGGTATTTCCTTTCCCTGATGCATGGCCACTGCATTATGCATGTAGCAGCCATAATATAAATGCCAAGTGCTTTGGAGCAGACATGGAGAAAAATTTGAGCAATTTTCATGAAATTATTGCAAGCATCATCCTCAACCCTTCTCTTCATCCTTTTATTTTGAGAAACTGATCTTTACTGTTGAAGATACTGATATTGGAGGGGAATTGGTTAAGGATCTGTGATTCAGATCAGAGTAAGCAGGATTTTAGTTCTAGGGACCTCATGATCAATGAGACACTATCAAAGTTCTGTATGTGTCAAAACATTCTGATTACCATCTCTCCCTCGACAGCTAAGTGCTACTGCCTTCTACCTCCATGATATTCTGTCATCTCCCCTATAATCAGTAAACCTAGATCAATGTCAGCATCCATCAATTCCTTCTCTATCCTGCACAGAATAAATGCAGTACATTTTATGGATGTTAGGACTGTTTTCAGCAGTCTAATTCTTATGACTTTGTGGTTGAAATTCTTTTAGAGGCTTCTAAAGGATGGAGTTATGGGATGGATAAGCTACTCACAAGCAGTAGTAAATCCACCCTAGTCTCTCTATCTTACAAAATAGTTGGACTCTTTCTTTTAATTGTATAAATGAACTTTTGACTTTTCAACCTCATTGAGTGCAGGTCAATTTTCAGAATGTAGATTTTAGTTAACAAATAGCTAAAGCAATTATTTCTAGTCTTTAAATCTCACTTATTGAACCAAAAATAGTAATTTACCTACATCAAAAAATTTAACATGGAGCTAGCCATGGTGGCACATGCCTCTAATCCAAGTATCTGGGAGGCTGAGACAGGAGGATCACAGGTTCAAAGCCAGCCTCAGCAACTTAGCAAGGCTCACAGAAACTTAGCAAGATCTCTGCTTCTAAATTAAAAATAAAATTGGTTGCTTGGAGGGAGAATACCAATGCATTCAATCCCCAGGAACCCCCTACACATGCAATTTAACATGGTATTCAGTGATGATTTTTAGCTGGGTTTGGTGCTGCATGCTTGTAATCCTAGTACTTGGGAGGCTGAGGTAGGAAGATTACAGGTGCATGACCATCCTTAGCAATTTGGTGAGGTATTCTGGAACTTAGTGAGACCCTATTTCAAAGTGAAAAATAAGAGAGGGCTGAGGGTGTAGCTCAGAGTTAGAATGTCCCTGGGTTTAATCCCCAGTAACACACACACATACACACACACACACACACACACACACACACACACAATTGTGCTTCTATTCATTTTTGTCTAGCACCATCCTACACATACTCCATAGATTTTTACCAGTGTAAAATATCATTACAAATTACAAATTTGTATACTGGCTTTATTATCTAAGTCTTTATCTTTCATATTAAGCTTTTAGCTAGCTTCTGAGTCTACCTGCAATCTGACTATGATAATTGCTATGGAGATAGTTAAGGACAATATGGGAACATAGGACAGTAGATCATTTCAATGCCTCCAAGAAAAGAAAGATCACATTCCTCAGAAAAATGGAAGGTTGCTTCTTCTATCACAGGATATAAGTTTTGGTGTTTGAGCATCTGTCATTGTACAAATCCTTATAAATTTTAACATTCTGATTCTGGAGTTTTCAGCTTGACCCAACACTCCAATATTCATCAGTGAGGCTGGCAAATCCAAGTTATGATTTAATGCAACAATACATGGATTTAGTCTAAGCCGAATTTTTTTACATGCCAATGCTACAACTATAAGATACATAATGATCATTTAAAGAAAGTATATCAACTACCTCTTTTACTAGTGGTACTGAGAATTTAGAATTTCCATCCTTTTTTTTTTTTTGTATATGTGTGAATATTTCCAGTACAATTAGAATTAACCATTCATCTGCAGTCTCTGTTTTTCATAAGCATCATAAAGTGCCATACCCACTGTTATCACTTTTACCATCACTCCTGATTGCAAAGCTGGCCTTCACTAGGCACTTTATGCTGGACTACAAAGAATAATAGAAATTCCTGAGCCAGGTCTGGTGGCACATGCCTGTCATCCCAGTACTTGGGAGACTGAGACAGGAGGATCACAGGTTCAAAGCCAGCTTCAACAACTTAGCAAGGCTCTTGGCAACTTAGCAATATCATATTTCCAAAAATAAATACATTGATAGATAGATGAATAGATAGATAAATAAATAAATAAATAAGTGGATGGAGAAAGAAAAAAATAAATAGGACTGGAGGTGTAGCCCAGAGGTAAAATGCCCCTGGGTTTAATTGTCAGCACCACACACACACAAAAATCCTGGCTTACCACTGGGTACCACTAGTGCACTTTTCTTTGATAATAGTTCATTTTCAGTGTCTTCAAGTCAGATGCCCAATCTGAAGTTTTGGGTCTTTGTTTATTGCCCACAGCTGTATTTTGAACAAGAAATATGTTAGTTAATGTTAAGATGTAGTTAGAATGAGATGTTGTAGCTATCTATAGTGGAAATGTATTAACATGAGGAATGAAGTATTTATAAATTATTCCAAATGATGGAAGAGTGAAATCTAGGTTGACAGCTAAGAGTGAACTGCAGGACATAACCAGCATTGGCTTTCAAGCAGGACTGTTACACCTACCATAATCAGAAAAGTTGAGTGTCAGGCTTCAGTTTGGGGCTTTAAGATTATATCACAATTGGATAGGATCAGGATAGACACCTACAACTGTAGGTGCATATTGCATCTCCTACTGTATCTATTCTAGAAAACTATATATGTCCCATACCTAGTCTTTTGTGTGTGGTACTGGGTATTGAGCCCAGAGGCATTCTACATCTGAGCTATACTTTCAGCCTTATTTCATTTTTTTAAAATTTTGAATCACTGTCTCGCTGAGTTGCTGAGGCTGGCCTCAAAACTCAGATTCTCCTGTTTCAGCTTTCCAACTACTGGGATTATAGTGTATACCACTATGCCTAGCCAATCTAGAACATTTTTGACTGAACTATACAGATAATTTAGCGAACGAAGGCATAATTCTTAATTATAGTTGTCACAGTTCCCTGATGTCTATTAGTGATATATATCTTACTGTTTCTGTAATTAGGTAAGGCCAATATCAGTGTTAAAATCCAAATTCTTGTATGAATTTAGAGAATTGATGAAATATCATTAAAAGTAGTTTGTAAGTTAAAAATATAAGCCAACTATATATCTAGGAATATTATAGTGAGAAAATGTAAGCACATATAATGTTTATTCTCAGGTTCAGTTTCACTTCGGGGAACCTCTTTGCAAATCCCTTTAAAGTGCTGAGTTAAAGAAAGAGAAGAGCTTCTTAGAGTCTGAAATTGGCTAAATTTAGATATGTAAATGAATCTGCAGGGCTTGCTTGCACTCCATAGGCAGTCTGTACAATCTCTAGGTCTTTTTCCTCCTTCTTACTCCACCCCTAATTAAAAGAGCAGTTCAGTTACAGGGTCAGATTCCCCACGCTGACCTATCTTGGTGGCTGCTTTGAGAAGGGGAGAAATCTGTACACCACAGAGAAGTGGCAATTAGTTCCCCTGTAATTAAGGAGTGAATGGTACCAGCAAATGGATGTAAGCCATTTTCAGGCTGCTGAGTGGGAAAACACGAAATGGATTAAGGGGAATTTCCCAAGCACAGTTTATCCTAGAAATGGGTTCACCATTTCTCTGAGAAATGGCACACAGTCCTGGGACAAAGTCCAAATAAAATTACTGCAATTCTGAGTTAGATTGGAAAGTGGAGAAGCTCACACAAACCCACTCAAGAAGAGAGGTCCTCAAAACAAATTGGTGTCATTTATAATGAGATAATGAGCTCTTTTGGCCATCAAAATCAAAAGTCTGGTGTGTTGTAATGTCTTATTTTAGAATAAAAGCTTGTGGGATATAAACTGGATATAGAAATTTAAACAAAGTTTTTGTTTTTATCTTTACTTCTGATTTTTAATTGTTTAAATAGAAAATTGTTTTCTTATCCTTGTAAGCAACAGAGAACCAGTATATTTGCTTAGGTGATGGAGACTTTATTGTCAGAATAAAAAATAACAGATTCAAAAATACAGTCATAAAACTATCAGGAAGCTGGGTGTGATGGTGCACATTTATCATCCTGTATGTGGGAAGATAAACAGGAGGATTGCAGGTTCAAGGTCAGTCTTAACAACTTAGCAAGATCCTCAGAAACTTAGTGAGATCATGTTTCCAAATTTAAAAAAATAATAATAAAAGGGCTAGGGGTATAGCTTGCAGACAGAATGTGCTTGGGTTCAATCCCCAGTACCATAACAAAACAAAACAAAAACTATCAGGAACCCAAGTAACTTTATAAGTTGCCTAGTAATTTAATTTCTTCCTATTAGTATCTCTATTTTTTTTTTTCTATTTTTGTTCTGTCACAACTTTGACCTTCATAAGGACATGAGACTTTCCAGGACACCAACATTAGCTCATAGCACTGATTCATTGCTTTTTACCTCAACAGATTCATTTCTTTCCCTTCACATCATAGAAAAGAAAATGTGAGGACCAACTAATTTGAAGGTCAGCACATCCTAATTTTGTATAATTTGTCTGCTTCAATCTTTTTGTTAATGACACCTTTAAATTTTATTTTAGAGTACTAATACTGATCTTGTTGGAAGCATGTAACTTTTTCAATTCTCATAAAATATGTGATATTCATTGTTTTTCTATTATAAGCCTTAATCCATTGAGAATTATATTGACTTGCTCCCCCATATTAATCTTTCTTTGTTACAGGAAAACATTTGGTTCTTCACTCACATCACTGGTACCTGAAGAACTTGGAGATGGTTCCAGGTCTGTTGCTTGGACATTTGTTCTAATCGCCTGTAAGATCGTTATGTAGTATAACATATTACTCCCAACACTCAGTGGCTTACCAGGGTAAGCACTTATTTCTTGCTTATGTGCAGAGTACTGAATGAAGTTCAGTGAAGTCTTGTGATCTGCTTTAGTTTAGAATATCAAGAATGTCCTTGCTCCATGAACTAGCAATTACCCAAGGAATGTTCTCCTCATAACAAAAAGCAGAAGAGTAAGTGGACATGCTCAACTTGTAATTACATTGTAAAGCATTTATCCAGGTTATAGTTATTAACGTCTCATTGCATAAGGCCATTATCACAACCAAACACAAATTGAGTATACTCCAGCCTTCATGAGCCCACTACAAGATACTTAATAGCACCACAGAGAAGAAAACATTAGGACCAATATTCCAATCTGAAAAAAAGCTCCACAGTCGCTCTTTTTTCATTGCTTCTCACCGTGTATGGTTCTTGAAACTCAAGGTATGCAGATACCCATAACTACACTAAGGGAGAAGGCTATTGGTCTCTTTCCATTTTCCCATCTTTATTCCCTCCATGGCTTCTTTTAAACTCCACCTCAAATAATTATTGATATTTTAGAAAGAGATTGTTGGATTCCTTCTCAGGACCATTCCTTTTGTCTAATCTCTAGAAAGATGGGAAAAGGGCATGTATTTAACTTTTTGCAATGATCAGAAACCTATCTATTCTGCTTTATTTTTCTTTATGACTTTACTTAATTCTTTTTTCTAAAATAAAAAATATTATGCTTATATTACATTAATGCAAACTCTATCTATATTTTTAAAATGCCTAATATATGACAGTCTCTGAGTAGATATGCTCCCATCAAAAACAGAAGTTAGAGGTTGCATTTATTTTATAAATAAGTCCCTTCAAGTGTGATATTATGAAACTCTTACTATCAGTTGGATATCATCTGACAGTCACACTTGACTTTTCTACTTCCTTCCTGGAAGCATAGCCCACACCACCCCTAATTCCAGCCAACTTTCTCTGTGCTTCTGTCCAGCTAGATAGAATTCATTGAGCAAATCAAACTAGACAGCAATAAAACACTGGCAAAAAGTTTATATATGCCCTGATCCCCCTAAATATTCTTTTTTTTTTGGGGGGGGGGTACTGGGGATTGAACCCAGGGGCATTCTACCTCCAAGCTACACCCCCAGTCCTATTTTTTTATTCTTTATTTTGAAACCGGGTCTCACTAAGTTGCGGAGTGCCTTACTAGGTAGCTGAGGCTGGCCACGAACCCGGATCCTCCGGTCTCAGCCTCTTGAATGCTGGGATTACAAGCGTGCGCCACCATGCCCGGCTCCTAAATATTCTTTTAAGAAAAAATTCAAAGGTTAATGTTTCCCTAATATGTATCCATCTATTGCGGCCTTCTTCTCAAACAACATCAAAATACAGTATTGGAAAAAATCCTGGTATATGCAGTTGATATCTCTATGTGAATGAAATCCGCTCTGTTGTCTAGCATTGTGGAACAGTTCATTTTGGCCTCCCTTCTAATATTGAAAAAAAAATGAATTTTCTTGAAAATACCTTTAGTTATCATTCAGCTGTTTAAGAAAGTGTGAGAGGGCATACTACTGCTATCATCCTACTGCTTTGGTAATCTCTCCATTATGCGACCTCCCACTCTACCTCTGTGTCTGACTGAATTTGTTATTATAATTAGTTACAGTAAACTGATATAAATACCTCTCAACTGGGGCACCTGTAAAGGTATTCCAAGTAGCAGTTTTGGTCATCAGTGATTCAGTGACTAACTCTATACTCATGGTAACTGATAGTCATGGGTCAACCTTTTAGTCTTCTCTCATTCCCAATCCTCCAAATGGATATAACCAGATAATCCTGAAAAACAACTACCAGGCAATATGAACAACGAGATGTCACTTTTCTCATCAGAGACATATCACAAGTGAAAAAGAATTTCTTTGTTTAGCAGATTACTTTATGATAAAATAGGGTCTCTATATTCTACTCTCTAACACTAACTGGGTGTCCAAGAATGCACTGAATCCTAACACTCTCTACTTGTGGTTAGCATCAAATTACACAAGTTACAGGGCTCAGTAGGACAAAATGGCCTAAACCTCATTGACCCTTGCAAGTCTCAGGGCACCCGTACTTCCATTTGACTGACTCTTGGTCAAGTTTTCCAACCTTCTCTTCAGGTTTGATGATTTGATAGAATGGCTGACATACCTCAAAGACAATTCCTTAGGTTCAACCAGATTACCATAGAGGATGTACATGCATGACCAGATGGAGGTGTTTATAGGGTAAGGTCAAGATGGGTTCCCAGTGCAAGAGTATCTGTCCCTGTGAAGTTGGGGTGGGCCACCCTCCCAGTGTGTATATTTGTTCATCAACATGGAATATCTGTGAATCCAGCAGTTCAGGGTGTTTGTGAAGGTGTCATCACACAGGCATGGTTGACTAAATTATTAGCACTGGTGAGTGAACTCAATCCCCAGCCCCTCCTTTCTCCTCAGGGATTAGGAGGGTAAAACCAAAGTCGCAATCTTCTAATCATGACTTGATCTTTTTTAAGACCAGTCCCTATTAGAAAAATATATAGAAGTTTCTCAGTCAAGACTTGTCTCATTAGTATAATAAAGACACTCACACTTAGGAGATTTCAAGAGTTTTGGAAATTATCTGCCAAAAATAGGAACAAAGACAAATTTTAATACCCTAATAGAAACTTTAGCTATGTGGCTGCATAAACATATTTGAAATATAGTATAAATATTATTGAATATCTATAATAGGAAATATAAATAAACCCACATCTTAAAGCAGGAACACTAGCAACTCTAATGGAACCCATGTCTTAAGATTGTCTTAAATATGTTTGGAAGACAATCATGTAAGTTTGAGAGTTTACTTTTATCTTTCAGAAATGAGTAGTAAAGGCAGGCATGGTGGTGCATACTTATAATCCCAGTATTTGGGAGACTGAGAAAGGAGGATTGCAGGTCTGTAGCCAGCCTTATCAAATTAGCAAGACCATTTCAAAATTTAAAAAGAAAAGTGTTAGAGATGACAGAATTCCCTTGGATTCAATCCCCAGTACAATAAATAAATAAATAAATAAATAAATAAATAAATAAATAAATAAATACACAAATAAAACAAGTAGACAGTAAATTGCCATATACATAATAGAATTCAGCAATAGCAAAAACATATGTATGTATACACACACACACACACATTAATGCAAACATTTGTCCACAGTGGCAGATCATCTTAAACAAAAGCAGAAGTCTCTGACTTTTTTTATACCACCACTTTTTTGGAACAAGAACTGAAGGAACCTGTGTTATACTATCATAATGAAGGTAATTTTGTTCTTTCAGGTTCAAAATAGGAAACAGGTTTTGACCAAAGATATATGAATTATTTTTCTAATTTATTATATAATGTTCTCAGAAGTCTCTGGAAACCTTAAAAGAAATGACTATGCAGGCAAGTTAAGCAAATACATTAAAAAGCACTTTTAAAACAAAGAAAATGCTTACATACCTCACAAATTTTCTTAGAAAACTGCATTAAGTCAGGAACTGAATTGTTAAATTGTTTGGTTAGCTTGTTTTATTGTTGCATCTCCAGTGCTTTGATGGGTTTCTAGCATAGAGTCAGCACTCAATAAATATTTGGCAAAAGAATAAATCCCCTGTGAATGAATCCTTCATGATTCTTTCCCATAAATTTACAGCCATGGAAAGCCTACACGGTTGAGGAAATCTGCACCAACTAAACTCTACATGGTTGAGGAAATCTGTACCAGGTTTCCCCACTAGAAAATATATAATTCCAAAACTAGCATATGGGCAGAACTGATGTCATTGAGCTAGGTCCCTGACCATATCTGACAATTCAAGAAGAGTAATTGACCTATTTGAGGTCATACTGTAAGGAGCCGGATGAGGAACATATTTTTAATCCAGATGCTACTTCTAACTGGAAGAATACTATCCCTGAGATAAACTAAAAGCTAACAAGAGGCAGAGACATAGGTAAAGAAAGAAAGAGTAAACTATAGAATCTTTATCTAAAGAGCACCAGCAGCACTAGGATTATATTCTCAGATTAGGGGGTAGAACAGTAACGAAAAGAGAAAATAAGAACATGTGGTAGCTAGGCATGATGGCATATGCCTGTAATCCAGTACTTGAGAGACTGAGACAGGATTGCGGGTTCTAAGCCAGCCCCAGTAACTTAGTGAGACCTTGTTTCAAAACAAACAAAACAAATCATGGCTTGGTGGTAGAATACCCCTGGGTTCAATCCCCAGTGACAAAATATTAATGATAATAATAAATAAATAGACGGAACATAATAAATAAGTAGAAAGAATAAATAAATAGAAATAAATAGGCCAGAAATGTGACAAAGGGCAAAGGGGGCTCGTCTTAAACTACTTCCACAGCTTGTCTCGATACTGGTTCCCAAGAGAGCTGAGGAGCCAAGTCATGGAGAACTTTGAAGAGAATGGGTCAGTTCCAGCATCCAGGACAGCACTGGCCCTAAGCAAAAGCTTCCTGAGTAAATGGACTTTGGGAAGTTCTAGTTGTTTATTCAGTGCTTTGAATAGTACCTGGATCAAATAAATTGCTGAGTGAATGTCAGTTAGGAGGAAAAATTAGCAATAACAAAGATCATAAGTATAATGGGCATTACAACTCTTGGAATTAGCCCTTATTTTTATACCATATATGCCTATGCCTAAAAATAGATCCTCAGTACTTGACAACTTGCTGCAGTATGAAAATAATGTCTTCAATCACTACCCTTCCCCTGTAAGTCTCATTTAGAATTAACATATGCACTAAAGAAATAACAGACTAAGTGGCGCATTTGAGCTTCCCTTCTCTCAGGACAAGGAGCAGAGATAGTATGAGCTCCTAGCATTTCCCCTTGGGCCAGTGTCTCCAAATTTTTCTTGTCTACCAGGAAAGTTATAGAAGAGGGAATTTTATTTTTCCATGAATCACATTTGAAAAGTGGCATTGAATATTCCTTGCCAGTGGTCGAGCCTCATTAGGGTAGGATAAGGAGACAGCTGTTTCAAGCAAGCTGCAGAAAGCAATTAAGTGAGAGACAGTAAGAGAAAAATTCTTTTTAATCTTTAACTTTGGAGTATCCAATGTTCTAATATGCTAAGTAGTCTTGTCAACTAATCAACTTTAAAAATCCCACTAGCATGGCCACTTAAAAGAGAGCTTTTCATTAAACTCAGTTCCAAGAAATTCTAGGGCATCACATCACATCTGTCTTCTTTCTCACTTCACATCTGGCTTGTTTCTGGGTCTGAGATCAGAATAGTCTATTTCTGGTAATTTTCCCACTTAAATCTTAAAATTGACCGACTAATTTAACAAACTTTTTGTTATCAGTTGAAATTAGTGAAACCAGTTTCTTGCCTTAATGAGTTCCCTTATCCTAAATATTTATTTGAGGTTTTTCCCACAGCTTAATGAGTTTGCTTATCGTAGGTATTTCTCTGAAGTCTGTCTCAAGACTAGGTCCTGCATGCCTTTCTATCATAGGAATCAGCTCTTTACCTATGGTATATTCAGTGAAAATTGCACACAGAGTGATTTTGAAAGCATGAGCAGGATAATGCAACAACAACAAAAAAAAAATGCAAAATAGTCCCAGTTTGTCTGTATGATAATAAAACAAGGAATACTAGCATCCTTTAACTCATAGTTTTCCTATTTTATGGAGATCTTACAGCATGCACACAAGATGCATACAGAAGTCTGAGTGCCAGTGGTGAACTAAATTAGCAATCTTCTTTTGGTGAAATAATTTTGTCTCTTTTAGTGTTTTAGCCATCAAAGTTCACTTAAATCCTAAGGTAAACAAAGTGGGAATACAGGGTTCACTAAGATGTGAGACATTTAATGCTAAAGTGAGGACAATTTTGGGAAATCAAGATAGTTTATCATTTTAATTTCAAGTGAAATGATTTACCTGTAATATCATTCTGTAATCATTTACATCCTGCAAACTCCTTCCTTTTACAGCCACACACATTTCACCTGGACAGCTATTAATTATCCTTCAGGCCTCATTATAGTCCTCATTTCTTCTGGGAATGTTTCCTGTACTTTCCATAGACTGAAGTATGTGCTCACTCCAAAATTTCATATCATCCTGTTTTGAACACTTTACTATTTTTTTTTAAATCATACTATTTTAATTTCATTTTTACCTGTTGACACCACTTGGTTATTTGCAGGCAGGCAAAGTGTCATGTTTACTACTGTAATCCCACACATTATTTGCAACTGATGTAAAGACAACAGTAGCTAATAAATACTAGTTTTAAAGAAAAAAAGTCCTTTCAAACACTGGAGGAAAGAATGGACTAATAATCACAGTGGTCCAGTAGTGAGGCAGGCTCAAAGGAGAAATAGTTAACATCATGCTGTTGGAGAAGTAAAAATTCCATAAGGAATTTTACATATGATTCTTACTCTAGATAAATTCCCAAGGCCATTTAATCCCAAGAATCCCATCTCACTAGTGTCATCTGATATTTACATCAATGTCTCCCTTGGTGATAATTATCTAAATATCAAAGCTTTGATTCTAATGGTATGGAGTAAGATATAGAAATTTCTATATTTTATAAGCTACTCAAGAGACTCTGATATATAGATAATTTTCTTAAAGTCTACTGTCTTGGTCAACATTCTCACTGCCATAATCCAAATGACTGACCACACGAATCAGAGAAAGGAATACTTATTTGCTCATAGTTTTTGGAGATTTAGCAGTTTAGTCCATGGCAGGCCAGGTATGCGGAGCCCAGGACATGGTGATAGGAAGCTAAGAAAGAGAGAACACAAGGGCTCTGTTCCTCACATCACAGAGTCCAGAAGCAGAGATCCAGGGAGAAGAAGAAGCATATGATCCCCAAGTCCATACCTCCAGGAACCCCTACTTAGCAACTAAGCCTTCCAACATTGCTACCTTGTTTCCATGATAGAAGGCTAGGGGAACATTGTAAATCCAAGCCATTATATCTACTAATGTTTATTACATTGGTATAGTGGAGCTACAGGCTATGGGGATAGTATAAACAAAAATGGATACTACAGTGCCCTAGAAATGTAGTCCAGATAAATTAACTGGACCTTTCCAGGAAATAGTGTATATTTAAACTTTAGCTTTCTTGAATCTCAATGAAACCTTCCCTGATTCCCTATAAAACCTTTCCGCTCTGGTTTATTTTCCAGTTTCATGAATCTAGAGCAGGATTTCTAATCCTGGATGTTTATTAGAATTACCTGGGGAACTGTAAAGCATATGGATACCTGGTTTTTCCCTCATAATTCTGATATAGTTGGTCTGGAGACAAACTTTCTACTTAATTCTGAAGTTCAGTCTATCCTAGGGGAAGAGAGGGGTAAGGGGAGATTTGAAATATCACTAATGTTTAGGCAGATGAAGGTTATGGGTGCATATGCATTTGCATGTGGTGTGTGTGTGTGTGTGTGTGTGTGTGTGTGTGTGCGCGTGCGCGCACGCTGAGGCAAAAATGTAGTTATGTAGAATGGTAATGAATAATGGAAATCTCTGCAAAGCTTTTCATCTGGGAAAAGTTCTAATGAGCTTTTGCAGTGAGCACATGCCTATCTATGATTGAAGTGAATGTTAGATACTTTGTGCAAAGGTTCTTTGTAAAATGGAAGGAATAGTTAAGAAAAAAAAACTGTAGTTAATTTAATTTAACTAAATGTTAAATCCTTAATGGTATCACTTTCAACCCAAATAAATTAATGTTATTAAATCAACTTTTCATATATAGGTCATCAGTTTGAGTAATCTCTGGTTATTTTATTTTATTTTTCTTCTGGGAAACACAAATATACAACTCGATCCTAATTACTTTTAATCCCATTTGTTGGAAATTTTACTTAAACGTGTGGTTCTATGTTCTTGCCTCATTAATTCCTATCTGGTGAGTATCACTGGATCTTCCTTAAACATGAGCAAGTTTGTGATCCCTTTAGGACATCAATTAACAGAGTATAGGAAATTCAAGTGTGTCCTGACCCCAAGACATACCAGGATGTGGCTTTTTGAGAGAAATTGCTAACATCAGTTCACTTTACTGTAATTGACCTCTTTCTCCTTAGAGGAAAATTCCAGGGTAAAGGAGTTGAGTACTTAATTGAGTTCAGTTGTATTCCAATTCACTTCAATTTCCTTGTACCTGGTAAGTGAAGGCCACTTGCAATCTCTTCTTGGGGCAATGTTTTGTTTTGAATGACCTGCCCCATGGGGACAACAACATAGTGAGATGTTGAAAAGCATCTTTGTCATGGTCCCCTCACCTGATGAGAAACGTGAAGCCTGTCAACAGTCACCTGAGGGAGCTTGGAAGAGAATGTTCTGGGGATTGCTACCAGCCAACTGACTGAAGTTGGAATGTATTTCTCCCAGGCTGATCTTGAATGGACAATATCTAGATGAGAGACCCTGTGTTAGAGGTTTCCAGTTATGCCTTGCCTTGGACTTCTGACAAATAGAAATTTTGAGATAATATGTACTTCTGGCTTTTAGTTATACCATTTTCAGTTAATACTATTGCTATACTCCAATAAATAATTAAAACAGTCTCCTCAACTCCAGGGAGATGCCATTTTTTACCCTTCTTCTTCTGGCCAGAATGTGAATTTCAAGAACCTCTTGCTATGTCCCTCAGTCCTACCCAATCCCATGCTCGAGACCATACTCATATCACCCTACACTTGAAGTGCAGTGTTTTCTGGTTGACTCTAGAGGGATGATTGGTTATTTATGACTCACATAAATGACTCCATTTAATTCAAGAGTGTTGTGAAATGTATCCTACTATACAAGTGTATTGTGGTCCAGAAAAATAAGCAATTCGTACAAGTAGGAAATGTAAGATAAAAATATAGGATTTTGTTTTTACTCCAGGTTCTATACACAGTGCATTCTGTTGAAGCTGCCTCTCACTCTGTGTGTGTGTGTGTGTGTGTGTGTGTGTGTGTGTGTGTGTGTACGAATGCATGCATGCACATGTGCACATGTGTGGTAGAGTGGATTGAACCCAAGGACATTCTATCTCTGAGCTATATTCACAGTCCTATTTTATTTTATTTTATTTTTTACCTTGAAATAGGGTCTCAGTAAGATGCTGAAGGCCTTGCTAAGTTGCTGAGGCTGGCTTTGAACCTTCAATGTTCCTGTCTCATCCTCCCAAGAACTAGGATTAAAGGCATGTGCTACCATGCCTGACTACTTTATTCTCTTAAACATAACAGGTAGAAAAAATATTTGAAATCACTTGACAAAAAGATCTGAAAAGCATCAGTCTATCTATATCAAGTGTTAATAGAGTAAATGCACTCATTTTTAATGGTAGTAAAATATATCAATGTAAGATAATGCTACTAAAATGCAAATGTATATATGCATATATGCATATAATTTTCTTGTTTGAATTTTGTGGAAATGCACACGGTTAAGTTTCAATTAAAATAGTCTCAAATTATTTAGATTCACACATACTTCTTTTGTGTACATTTGGATAATTTAATGTGACTTTATATATATGATCAAATATAATATGTTTTTTCCTCTCTGGCTTTTGTTGCTGAAATTGTCAATTTTTATTTTAATCTTATATGTTGAAGATGAAACAGAAAGGGAATATTAACATCATGATGAATATAGTTCATAATGAATTCTTTCTCTCTACTGAAGAATACATTAAGAGACAGGGGAGAGAGAGATTTTTAACATAAACCATCCTAGATCTTTAAATTTGTATGTAAAACTGGCACTAGTCATCACTGCTTTTGCTGAGAAAAAAAAATCAAAGTCACCCACGAGGGTTTTCCCCCCTCTTTCTTTAATAATGGATACTTTCAGAGACCTCCTAAGGTCCCATTCCCCCTGTCATGTTTAAAGGGTTTATTGTTTCCAGAAAAGCTTTTGCTGCTCCCTCTGGAGACTGAGCTGATCCAAGGTAATATTAATTCTGTGCCTTTCTCTTGTCGGAACTCAACTTCAAATGGAATATAGGAGATGAAAGCTGAAAGAGAGGTTATGTGGGCTGTCATCCGCCATTGTGTCTGAAGCGTCAACTGTGCTCAGAACAAATTAGGTGTCAGTCTGGTAAATCACAGTCAGGAAGGCAAATCAGTTTAGAGAAGACTTATTTCGTCTCCTGGAAGGCTCCACCATTCAGAGAACAGTTAATCTTTCTCTTCTTTTAGGTAATTTAAAAAAAAATCTGAAATTTATCTGGTCATTTTTATTGTCTCAACCCTTCCCCAACCCACTCCTTGTTTTCCCTACAGAGATGAAGAGCTATTGCTCTAAAGGGCTCCTTCCATTTGCTGGACCATTCACATGGAATGTCTCATTCTTTTAGTCTAATTTTCTAGGTGATGAAAGACCTTGGAAAGAGGAGAAGGAGGGGGTGAGGCTTGGCAAGGGGGTGAGAAAAGGAGGGAAAGTGTGGCTCAGCCACTGGCCTTGTAGGTGGAATGTTTGCAGAAAAAGGAGAGAATGCACAGGGAAGAGCAGGCACATCCTTGTATCCTGGGATTTGTTTTAGTTTTTCAAACCCTTCTGGATCCCATTAGCTCTTCATTAAGAAGTTTGGGTGGCAGAGAAATGCCAATTGCTTTTCACCTTGGAATATAGAATTTTAAATCTGTCCAATCTTTAGCTGAAGAAAAAAGGAAACAAGAGAAAAGAAAATGAAACAACATTTTACCACATCAGGCTGTCTGATCAATTTGCTTTAATTTTAAATAAAAATTTCATTGGAAATTACGAACAGAGGAACAACAGAAAAGCACTGGACTGGGATGTGGTTGACCAGCATTTTAGCTTTGACGCAATAATTGCAGGAACTTGAGATAATTATCTTAATACGCTGGTTCTCCCTCTTGTCACCTACAAATGGTAATTATTATTCCTTTTGCTAACACTTATAACTATGTGTATCAAATGAAAATAAATCATTACTAAGTAAAGTGTGCAAAAATGTTGTTATTACAAAGGCCTTGTCGCTGTTCATAATCTGGGTTACCAATCATAAGTACGGAAGTTTTTGCTCTCAAAGTTCATTCATTTTTGAATTCTCATTTGGTTTGTGCTTGTCTATATTAGCTTTTACTGACTTTGCGTACATTTGACTCCATGATTTCAACATTAAATGATTTCCTGTTTTTTGTTTTTGTTTTTTACCAACCACAATTATAAAGAGGAAAAGTATTGGATACCTTACATAGTTTATTTATTTTCTTACTTATGCTAGTACCATTGTCTTAGACTTTTTACTCATTCTTTATACCCTTAAGACTTTTATATGCTAGACTAATAACCCACTTGTTTGATTCAAATAAGTCTTCTAGTCTACTCAATTTTGCCCCATATCTGGGAAGAAGGAATGCTACACAAAGATCACAATGCATGTGAACAGATAGACCTTGCTGGATTCCCTCTTAGATCATACCCTTTTGTCCAATCCCATTTCTCTATGGCTGTCCAGTCTTCATCAAACCTAAACATAAAAACAAATAATCTTTCCTGACTCTTTTTGTCTTTACTTCTAAAGAGTCATATGTCATATCAATTTTTATCAAATACACTTTTAGGCTTTTTCTTTTGTTAACTGTCTTGTAGTGTAAGGCTTGGCCATGGCCCTTCTGAGGGGGTTAGGAAACCCAGCACATTTTCCCATCATTATACTACATTCTCTTTGAAATGCTCTCCTGTCCTAGTTTTCTTATTCTGAACACTCCTAGTTCTCCTTCATTTCTAACTGCTCATTTTCTTCTACATTGGGCACTCTCCTCATCTATCTCTGGAATACCCTGACTCTTCAATCTATATAAATATAAGTTCCAGACCCTGTGCTTCTTTTGCTATCATATTTTCAGTCCTTGCCAGGGGTGGTGGCACATGCCTGTGATCCCATTACTTGAGAGGCTGATACAAGAGGATTCCAGGTTCAAGGACAGCTTCAGCAATGTAGTGAGGCCCCCAGCAACTTAGTGAGACCTTGTTTCAAAATAAAAAATAAAATAGAGCTCAGGGTATAGTTTGGAGGTAGGATGCTCCTGGGGTAAATCTCAAGGGCCAAATAAAAATATATATAGTTTCTTAACCTTCATCAGCATTTCCAGCTGCCATCAATTCTCCACATCCATAGCCCATGACTATGTCTGACATAATAGAAATGTGACTTTTCACCAAACTGAATCTCCCCCTGTATGTTTAGCAGTATATGCCACTAAATAACCCCAACTAGAGTTTTTGCAGTTCTTCACAACTCAATTTTTGCTGATCCCCCCCTTCTGTAGATGCCAAAGCCTTTACTCTGTCATTGGCAGCCTATCTGGCACTTTTACTTAAGGCCTTCACTGCTTCTCAGTCTGACTCCAGACATCTCTTAAACGTTACTTCAGGTCTTTCCTCCTGCTCCACCCCATGCAGGATATGCTCCAGCATATGCTTTTCTCTCCAAACTTGAAATAAGTCATGCCTGTGTTTTCTTTCTCTTTCTCATGTAGATTTCTCCACTAAAATGCTTTTTCTCCAGGTCAGTGCCTCCCCTGTGAAGTCTTCTGATTCTTACTCCCTTCTTAACTATTTCTCCCTTCAAATTTGCTTCAAATAAATTTAGCAACATGCAAAGCAATCGTGACCTGCTGCTCTCTGTGTTTTTGACACTGACACAGGGGCCAAAGTAAGATGCAGCACCTCTTTTCTTTTGCCCCAGGGATGCTAATAATCATTGACACAGAAATGCCTCCAGGACTTTTCTGATGGGGGAAACTGATGCCTTTAGATTATTGTTTATTTCTTTTAATGTTTTCCAACTCTAACACTTACCTTTTTCCATCCATAGTATGAATGGTGTTTTTTTTTTTTTTAATTCAATGATATCCTTGGAATTCAAGTACACATAAAATGTGATAACTGAGCCCAATAAGATCTAAGGAAAAGCATGTGCTGAGTCACTGGAGCCGTGGGAGTCTCCACAGGGTAAGCTGGAGCCACTTGGATTTATTCATATCCATTAAAAAATCTTCTTGTATTATGATCGCTGGCTTTTAGCAGATCAAAGAGGCCAGGGAGGAAATGTTGTTCTTCTGACTGCGCAGCACACAAACATTATTTAAATGTCTCCTCAACATGTGCGTGCATCCAAAGCCCACTGGAGCATCAGGCAGCAATGGGAGCTGGCACAGTGCCTGCATTGTTAGTCTTGCTCCACTATGATGAAAATAACAGTCAAGATGGAGACAGAAAGAAAGGGGAGTAGGCATAGGTCTGAGTGGGGGCTGAAGACATAGTCCCCCTAACATGTTTGAGTTTCTATTTTTGTCTTGAAAAACAAGAGCACTGTGAAAATTGGTAATCTCTGTGGCTGCAAGTGACTTGTAAAAAGTCCTTGCTACCATCTTTTTGGAGATAAAGCTCTATGACCACAGGACGCCTGAGCATTGGGATTAATCCACCCATGTTTGGAAGGTTGAGATGGGCAATAGCCATTTCTGGACAGGTCAAATGCCAGAGTCCAAAGAGCAAAAAAAATGCCAGTAAGGAGAAAAATTTCTATGCAATCTCCTTCCAAAATCCTCTTTCTTTCAACATATCCCAAGAACACTTCATGGAATGATTTTCATAACATTCACTTATCAAATACCTTTTATTATTCAAAGCACTTTTATATTTGTTAACTTCTTTGGACTTTTATCTCTTCTGTAATGTTAGAAAGCTTTAGCTAGAAAATTCCTTAGAGATAATTTATCCAATGCTTAATTAAACTACTAAGATCCAACGAGATCTTCTTAGTCCAACTAAAATCTTATATACAGTAATACAGTATGGTACACCTGTTGATCTATCACTGCAGTAATTTTTTCCACAGATTTATTCCTAGAATCCTTTATAAGATGGACACGTGTGAAAAGAGATCCTGCAGTTGAAGAGGAGGGCTGTGGAGGACACTTTGGGTATCCAGTCTGGGGTGGGAGCTAAGTGACCAGTGTAGCTGGGATGTTGTTGACACAACAGCTATTTCTTAATAATTTCATTTAGTTTAGGTAATGGACTAGTTTTCTATTCTTGCCATTTTATCTCTGTGTGTCCTTTATTTTGAAAGATATTCATCATGTATAGAAATATGAAAGCATGGGAGACAGAAAGCATATCTGCTATGACTTTTGCCCTCTCTATTTGCCTTTCCTGCAGTAAGTCCCCACACAGGCAAGGTACATGCCCCTTGGTCATTCTCCTACAGGTGAATGGTAGATTATTAGTCCTAACTAACTGTGTCTTCTTTCATTTTTTTCCTTTCTAATCAACTCATAGAATTTATAGTGTCATCATCATTCTAAGAAATTCAACTTTTTCCACCTTTAAAATATTCTATCAGAGCTGGGCATGGTGGCGCACACTTGTAATCCTAGCATTTGGGAGGCTGAGACCGGAGGATCTGGGTTCGTGGCCAGCTTCAGCTACCTAGTGAGGCACTCGCAACTTAGCGAGACCGGGTTTCAAAATAAAGAATAAAAAATAGGGCTGGGGGTGTAGCTCGGAGGTAGAGCGCCCCTGAGTTCAATCCCCAGTACTGCAAAAAAAAAAAAAAAAAAAAAAAAAAAAAAAAAAAAAAAAAAAAAAAAAAAAAAAAAAAAAAAAAAAAAAAAAAAAAAAAAAAAAAAAAAAAAAAAAAAAAAAAAAAAAAAAAATATATATATATATATATATATATATATATATATATATATATATATATATAATATCAGAAACTTAGGGAAATTTCAAGGAATAGCTTTGCAGATCAGCCTATCCAGAAGTCAAGGTAAATAATGAATGTGTTGCTGGAGGAAAATGACCCTTAGTTTTGTCCTGTGTAGGGAGTTACATCAGTGAAAGTAAAGGAAGACCCTCTGCATCTTCTCATTCTCTGATGTCTCACGTAGATTCTACTATGGCTCGGATTTAGTTTGAGTGTGTTCTTCAGAGTTCACATGTTGCAGCTTGGTCTCTAGTGTTGAGAGGTGGGGAATCTTTTAGAGGCGGGGCATATTGGACCCTTTAAAGGCAGGACTTCAGCCTTGCCCCCTCCTTTTTACTTTGTCTTCCTGTTTTACCATGTAATCCTTCCCTCTAATATGCATTCCATTCCTGCCATTATAGTTCCATTTGCCTTGAGGTGATGCAGACAAGGGGGACCTTGCCAGTCTTGGAACTCGGCTGTTTGGATTTTCAGCCTCCAAAACTATAAGATAAATTAAACTACTGAAGAAAACCATACCCAGCCTCAGGCATTTCATGACAGTTAAAACAAAACCAAAAGCAAACAACAACAAAAACATGATATAATACAAACCCAGAATAAAAATATTAGCTCATTTGTTTTATATTCTCAACTTTCAATATTGACATGAAAATTCTGATAACTCCAACCAACATTAATTCTGTGATCTCTCAT
This sequence comes from Graphiurus murinus, assembly GCA_004027655.1. Lineage (NCBI taxonomy): Eukaryota > Metazoa > Chordata > Mammalia > Rodentia > Gliridae > Graphiurus > Graphiurus murinus. Next base: position 63,149 of record PVLC010003441.1, read on the forward strand.
TGTGAAAGTAGGAGTCAAACAACTAAAATTTTGTCTAAAGTTTGTCATATTGTAGTTTCATGAAATTCCACAAAACTATTTATCCCTAAGAATAAGTCTCTGTTTTTCTTTAGTTCAGAAATAACTTTTGCTCTGTGTACTTCCAGAGCCTGTAGTGAGGAAAACAGTCTTAAATAAAATGCACTCAACATTTGCAGGCTTTGTAATAAGACAAATACTCTTATTAGAACTTTATCGTTAGTGAGTATTATTGTACATCTTGGGTATTCATATTTACTTCACTATTTTATGGTGTCCCATTTTGTGTTTTCTATCATATTTTCTTACATCTCATTTAGGTTTCACATATTTTAAGCACAGCCGAATATAAATGATTTCTTTATTTTATTTTTTAAATCAGCTCCTAGTATAGGTCAGGATTCTTGACAAATATTACTTGCTTGGATTTGAATCTATTTGAGTGTGCATTGGGGAACATATATTGGATCCTCATGTGAAAGAGAGAGTTGTAGAATAAGCAAATGATTCAAAGTTTCAGTTGAATTTTATATATGATAAAAAGAACATGACTAATCTACAAATCCATGGAGACAACATTGTGTATGTGTGTGTATGTGGAGGGGCTTGTTCTGTGTTTAGAGAATCCATCTGCCATCATTGCCACCCTGTCAAGAGGTCAGAAGATGTGATTATGGAAGCAGTAACCTTGCCATCACTATTTAATCATCCCCACAATACTCACAATAATCAGTAGAGACAGGTGGAGGGCAGAACACTGAAAGCGAGACACAGGAAGGCAGCCTTCATCTGGTTGGGGCTTCTCGATAAGTTACTCCTTTTTTCCTCTCCTCGAAGAGGTCACAGACTGAGCTGGCTGTGCTTATTGTCAGGTTACCAGTCCCAGTTGATCTGTGGATAAGTGAAATCTTCATGTGGCCGCGTGTCTGGGGATGCCTCACCCACCCTCCTTGTCAATCTCAGACTCAATTGCCAGCTCAGAGAGCCGCAGGAACGAAATTGTATTGGCACCTCTCCAGCACCCTAAGACCTCACCGTCTGCCACTCTCTCTCACCTCCTCTACCCAGCAAACAGAAAGGTTAATGGTTAATGATGATGAGCTTGATTGCTCTGATGAAGGGCAGGGATAGGAAGATGCATACATTTTAATCGAAAAATCAGTATCTTCTGGATCAAAGGTAAAGGTAAAGTTGTTGGCATGGAAAGGGAGCAGCACCATAATATATCTCTAGACTTCAAAGCCAGAATAGAATTCATGTTCTGGCTTTAAAACTAGTTCTCAGGGTGACAGTGGGAAAATCATGTACTACTTGTTTTAAAAAAAAAAAAAAAAGTCCGTTAGGGACAAATAGTCTCTAATTTTTCTATGATCTCAAAAGAACCCTTTAATGTTTGGGAACAGAATTTTTGCACAACACAACCTGTTTTGCAAGCAAGCCTATGAAATGAATGGTTTTATTATAGGAATTTAAAGATTTGTTATTATAAACCATTGTATTTTATCTGGGGTGGTACTGGGGATTGAACCCAGAGCTTCATGCACACTAGGAAAGCACTTTACCATTCAGATACATGCCCAGCTATTTATTTTATTTTGAAACAGGATCTCACTAAGTTTCTCAGGTTGATTTTGAGCTTGCCATATTCCTGTTTCATCTTTCACAGTAGCTGGGATTATAGGAATGCCCTACCATGCCCAGCCAGATGTGATTATCTTAAATATTGTATTACATTGAAAAAATTCAACTGTATCATATAAATTTAAAAGTTAAGATAAAAGCTAGGTGTTGTGATGCATACCTATAATCCTAGTATGTGGGAGGCTGAAACAAAAGGATCAGAGATATGAGGACAGTCTCAGCAAGTCAGTGAGGTTCTCAACAACATAGTGAGACCCCGTCTCAAAAAAAATAAGTAAATAAATAAATAAAAACTGGCTGGGGTTTATCTCAAAGGTAGAATTCTCCTGGGTTCAATCCCCAGTAACAAACATACATGAAAAAAATCAAGATAAATACCATTTAGTCAGTAATTATCATGAGTCAGCGTATGAATTAGATGATTTTTTTAAGTCAATGCTCACAGCAAAATTATTAGGTAAGTTCTTGTATTGTCATTATAAGTTGCCAAATGAAGTAAGGAAGCACAGTTTGTGTTAAATAATAGGTCTTAGGATACACAGGGTTAGGTCTCAAGTTTAGGAACATCTAAGTCAAAGCCTACATTTTTCAGAAAGACACCATTGTTTCACTTGAAAAGGATGGAAGAAATTTGACAGAATATATTCAATCCGATAGGCACTTCAGAGCCTTTATTAGAGGTACCTAAGAGACTAAGGAAACTTCTCCAATTAAATGATATTTTGTAGGAATACTAAAAGATAGTAGGTTGGTAGAGATGAGGCAATTGATAAAGTATCTTCCCTTGTAGTCTCCACTTTCCCCATGAAGAATTTCCTGGCCATGTGAACAGTGGATAATCTTTTCCACATATGAGTTTTTATAGTTTCTGAGTATGTATTGAATTTATGTATTGTGCATTTACAACACTGAATTTTCAAGCATATCTTTTATCAGTCCATTTAAATTTCAGTTCTTTTAAGACAAGGGCTACCCTGCATGTTTTGTATAGATTTGAATTCAGAAAAATTTTCCAGCAAACATATTAAAAGAGCCCAACTAGCTAGGCGTGGTGGTGCACGCTTGTAATTCCAGCATTTGGGAGGCTGAGACCGGAGGATCTGTGGGTTTGCGGCCAGCCTCAGCTACTTAGTGAGGTACTCCGCAACTTAGTGAGACCCTGTTTCAAAATAAAGAAAAAAATAGGACTGGGGGTATAGCTTGGAGGTAGAATGCCCCTGAGTTCAATCCCCAGTACCAAAAAAAAAAAAAAAAAAAAAAAAGGAAAAGAAAAAAAGTCCAACTTAAGTTTCCATCATAAATTACTAGATATCTATTTATTACCTATGGACACAAAAATAAATATAAGATACTGTTCTAATTATGATAGGTCTAGCTTATCTTTAAGGAAAGAACATTTATCCATGGAACAGCAGTTAATTGTGTCGCTTTTGATACTTTTTGTTCAGCTTGGTCCACATTCAGACTTTACATGGAATTCAAATACACAGAAATACAGGAGGTGAGGAGTCCTTCCAGTAATCAAAATGTGACCAGAATTAAAGGCTTTTCAAAGATCTATTTAAATTCTGTTTTATTCATTCATTCTGCAGCAATTTCTCCAATAGCTATACTTATAATTGAGAGATTTGGGGCACAGAGAATTGATTTCAATAAATGTTTTATTCTTTTACTACTAATTCTCTTAAGTGGGCTTCAGTGAATTACCTTTGTTATGAAGCTATTACCAAGGATAGCATCAAAATAACTGGGGCTTTAGCCAAAGAATTTCTTAACTACAGTACAAGGATATAGCCCTTTTGAGAGAGGACATTTTCTATCCCAGAACTGGGAATAATCACAGCTTGGCATTTGCCTTGATGCAAAACTGGGAATTTGAGCCTGAGACGACATAAATTAAAGATCTTAATAGAAACTGTGGGGATTTTTCATGAAAAATCTGTGAGGGAAAGCACTTTTGTTTCTTCTACTGAAGTGGCAATTTCAGTATTACATGTTATATTTTTTTTAACAATCTGTACAGCAGCTCTGTGTTCTACCAGGTTGTTTTTCCATCAAAAATATTTTGCATGAGCTGGGTGTGGTGGCCACACCTATATTTCCAATACTTGATAGGCTGAGACAGGAGTACCTGGTTTTAGGCCAGCTTCAGCAACTCAGCAAGGCCCTCAGAAGTAAAAAAAATAATAATAAAAAGTAAGATAAGGCTTGGAGTGTATCTTAGAGGTGTAATACCATAGGTTCAATCTTCTCTACCACAAAAGAAAAAAAAAAATTCTGCATGGATGTCAAAGAAGACTTCCCATGAGATATATTATTGGTCTTGGGTCTTTCAAATAAAAAAATACTATCAACTTAAATGAGAATGAGAGAGAGAGAGAGAGAGAGAGAGAGAGAGAGAGAGAGAGAGAGAGAGAACCATACGAAAGAATAAGGAATCTTGAGAAACGTATAGCTTCAAATGAAATATTGGACTAACAGAGTTTTAGCAGAGCTTGGAAATAGAGCATATATAAATTACTTTGAAACAGGAAGTTTCTAGCAGAAAAAAAATACCTAAAGTCATGAAGAATAAAAAAAAAGTGTTTAAATTAGCCAATAATGAGAAAATGCAAAAAAAATTACTTAGATGTTACTTAACATCAGTTATATTGAATCATATTAGGAGGTAAGTGAGATTATAATGAAAGTCACGAACCTCTGGTAAGAGTTTCAGTCATTTTGGAACAATTGTAACAGATTTTATTAATTTAAATATACATATACCTGCGGGGTTGTGGTAGTACAGTACTCAGTACTTGAGAGGCAAAGATAGGAGGATCACAAATTTGAAGCCAGATTCAGCAACTTCACAAGACTCACAGCAAAATAGTGAGACCCTGTTTCAAAATAAAAAAATAAAAAGTGAATTAGAATGTCCTTGCGTTCACACACACACACACACACACACACACACACACACACACACATTGACGTTTTTCTTTCACTGTGAAGAAGTAAAATCTCACCTCTTAACAATAGTTAGGGATAAAAAGCAATAAATAATTGTTCCAATAGCATGAAGAAGTGAAAGGAGAAGCCAATACTTAAGCAGCAAAGATTCAGGATGTAACACCCTAAGGAGACTTCAACATTGTACAGCGAACTCCCCCATGAGATGACTTCTAAATTGCATATGCATGTGATTAAAGCCAAGAAACAAATGCAAGCCAAGAAACCACTTTTGAGAGATGAAAAAGTTAAACTGATTTTTTTATCCTTTGAGTCTAGCAGTACAAGAATGACAGAAGTTGGAGTTTCAGGTCATGAAGAAATAAAACCCATGGTTATCAATACTCCAAGGTTTTAATTTTAATTTTGGGAGAAACATGAATCTGTATTAATGGCAAATTAAAATAAGGCAATGGCCAGACATTATTTGCAACCCAGGATAAGCATGTCCTCTATCAAAATAACATCACAACACTTAGAGTATAATTTTTTTATTTAATACACAACATAAAAGCAAAAATTGCAATATGTTTAAATAAAGCAATGATTGACCAAAGTTCAAGTGAAAAAAGTGATTTATAACCTCAGGCTAATGGGTGATCTGGATTTTAATGCTCATATAAGAATTTTAAAGTAAATATGACAAATAAGTAATAAGGATAAGTGCAGTAAATATATCTTTAACTACATTAAGCTTTATTAGATAACCAAGCTATATAAAACAATACAATGAAAATCCTAGAATTAAAAACGGAACAATGGCAGTAAAGAATTCAATAGATGATCTAGGTATACTAGTGCATGCCTGGAATATCAGTATTTAGGGGCTAAGACAGGAAGATCTCAGATTTGAGGCCAGCCTCAGCAATTTAGCAAGACTTTCAGCAACTTAACGAGGACCTGTTTCAAAATAAAAAAATAAGAAAGACTGGAGATAGAGTTTGGAGGCAGAATGTCCCTGGGTTGAGATAAATAAAAGAACACCTGGATGAATATATTGATTTCATGGACCAGAAGAATAGGTATAAAGTTGTCAATTCACCCAAAATTAAAGATATAAGTTTAATATAATCTCATTTATGTCCCCAAAGATTTTCTTTTTGAGAATTTGGTAAGCCAACACAAAAACAATGTGTATGGAGTTGCAAAGGGCTATAGCTACATTATATGTATCTGTCCAAGGAAATCTTAAATGAAGAACTCCTTTAACTCAATAAAAAATACCATTCTGTGAACATGAATATGCAAGTATTATGATATTCTGATTTTATTTCTTTTGGGAAGATACCCAGGAGCACTATTGCTGGGTTGTATGGTTGTTCCGTTCCCTGTCTTCTGAGAAACCTCCACACTGATCTCCATAGGGCTGGACTAGTTTGCAGTCCCACCAACAGTATAGTAGGGTTCTTATTTCCCCTACAACATTGTTAGCATTTATTATTATTTGTGTTTTTGATAATTGACATTCTTACTATAGTTAGATGGAATCTCATTGTAGTTTTAATTTGTATTTCTCTGGTTGCTCTTTTTTTCATATATTTTTGGCCATTTGTACTTCTTTTGAAGACTGTTCAGTTCAGTTGCTCATTGTTTGATTAGGTTAATTTTTTTTAGTGTTAAGCTTTTTAAGCTGTTGGTATATTCTATATATTAGACATTTGCCTTATGGGTAAGTGAAGATCTTCTCCCATTCTGTACGCTTTCTTTGTAGATTCTTGATGGTTTCTTTTGCTGTGCAGAAGCTTTTTAGCTTAATCCTATCCCACTAATTCTTGTTTTAATTTGTTGGGCTTTTGGGGTCTTATTGAGGAAGTTTCTACCTGTACCTATATGTTGGAGTGTTGGTCCTATCTCCTCCTCTAGCAGTTTCAAAGTTTCTGGCCTAATTTCTAGGGCTTCTAACCATCTTGAGTTGACTTTTGTTCAGGGTGAAAGGGCAGAGTTTAGTTCCATTTTTCTATATATGTTAAGCCAGTTTTCCAACCATCATTTGTTGAAAAGGCTGTCCTTTCTCCAGTGTATGTCTTTGGTACCTTTATCAAAGATCAACTGATTATATATATGGGGCTTCATTTCTGAGTTTTCTATTCTGTTTCATTGATCTATGTGCCTATTTTTGAGCCAATACCATATTGTTTGTAGTATAGCTTTGTAGTATAATTTGAAGTCTGGTATTGTGATACCTCCAGCATGGTTCTTATTTTTTTTTTATTGGTGCATTGTACTCATACATCTTTGTTAGGTGCAAGCTGGTAAAGGCATATATGCACACATTTCTCATTTAGCCCTTCCCCAATTCCTGCCCCACTTCCTCTCCCTCCCTCCTTCTCAAGTTCAGTTTAGTGACTGACTTTGATATGTTTGTGAAAGTACGTCATGTGCATTAGGGTTCTAATTTAAAGAAGAACAAATTTGCCATTTTCAGGAAAATGGATGAAACGAGAATATTGTACCAAGTGAGTAAAGCCACTTCTCAAAAAAAAAAAAAAAAACAAAGGGAGTAGATGAGTAGATATATGTTTTCTCTTATATGTAGAAGCTAGGGAGATATTCAGAAATAAAGGCAACATCAGTTAGATGAGCAGAGACTCCAGGGGAGTGACTGACGGGGATCAAGTACAAGAGATAAAGTCATAGAGTGTAATTCTAGAAATAATGCTATGAATGTGCACAAAACTGCCACTTCCAATATCAAAGACATGTGAGGAGGAGGAAGAAGGGGGGAGGGACCCAGTAGGGAGAGCACCAAGAATTGTTCATGCATCTGTCTGACACTCTGTACCCCAATGTGATGTAAAATTACAATTTGCCAAATAAAATATACATAAATAAATAAAATAAATGTGGTTTTGAAGTTAAAAAAAATTACTATTCTGTGCTAAGTGATACCAGCACAGTTTAGAGAAAGGGCGGATTCCAGTGCTGGTTTGGGGAAAGGGTAGGGTAAATCTTGGAGCACTTTTTTATGCCCATGAGAAACTGGTCAGGAAAAATGTCAGATTGAAGTCATTTCCATTGTCCAAATCTGCGACAAATTGAGAGTTAAATAATCATAGCCATAAATATAACTGAATAAGTAAAATTAGAAGCCATGAATGAGTCTATCCTGATATGTATCTATATGTAGATATAGATAGATGTGATATATATATCTGTTAAATATAAAAATACACTTTTATAGATATAGAAATGTATATGATATACTTACCCATAGATACATGCAAACATATCTAAAGATATGTGTGATATGTGTCTATTAATTAAATATATAAATAAATTGAGAAGTATTTCTTATAGTTGAATGATTCCTAAAACTAATTCACTTGCAATTCAAAAGTATACAATAAATATTAATTAAACTTACAGCGGAGAAAACTAGTAGATACCATCTTAATCAAGTGATAGAATTTAATGTCTATAACAGAGTGAATAGATATCGTATACTTAGTAATAGTGTATATTGAAGTGTTCAAGTCATGAAGATAAGAAAAGGCTCAGCTACTGCTCCATATTGAAGGGATTGGAGAAACAAAACTACAGAATAAAACAGATGATCTTTAATTAAATATTGGTCTAATAAGGCACAATACTGAGATAATTTCTAAAATTTGAATAAAGTATTATATGGATAATATAATATTATTGCATTAACCTTAATTTTAATAATTTTTTGATTAAGCCATGATTATATGAGAGATGGTCCTTGTTTTTATGAAATGCACACCTAATTTCTAAGGGATAATTAGACATTATGTCTGCAACTTAAAAATGATTCAAAATGAAAGAGTGATTTGTCTAATAGGTTAAAGTGCTGACAATCATAAGAGTTCTTTGAACTACCCAGACAACTTTCTTGTAAGATAAAAATCATTCCAAAATGAAAAGTTTGAAATTATTAAAATTAAAATCCAAATATCAAAAGCTTACTTTGGAGAAAGAGAAATCATCAGGGCTAAGGCTTACAAAGGGACTTATGATGTTTGGGAAGGATATAAAACTACTCGTTAATTTTAGGCTTTCTTAAGTTTCAAATGAAGATTGATTAATATAACCACGAGGAAAAATTCAACACCTTTCAAAAAGTAAAAAGGGGGAAATGAAGTAGAAAATAATTGTCCAAAAAGTTTAATATTGATATTCAAAAGAATTGAATTTATTATAAAGATGAGAAAATAAAAACTAAATACTCTGATTCTAAAAAAAATTAAACTATATATTATGAGAATATATTTTCACTTAAATCACTAAGAAGCTGAGCATGGTGGTTCACGTCTGTAATCCCAGTACTTGGGAGGTTGGGACAGGAGGATTGCAGGTTTGAGGACAGCCTTAGCAAGTGGTAAGACTTTCATCAACCTAGCAAGACCCTGTTTTGAAATAAAAAAACAAAATAGAGCTAGGGGTGTAGCATAGAAGTAAAATACCCCTGGGTTCAATCCCCAGTAACACACATACATACACGGACACACACACACACACACACACACACACACACACACACACACACATCACTATGAAAACTGTGATTAGATACAGTAAATAATGATATATTTAAATAAAAATATATAAAAATATAGAGACAGACATATGAGTTCAAGGTTATAGCTAAATGACCTTAAATTGAACAATGTAAATGGTAGACAAATAGTAAAGAGAGATGATATGAAGCAAAGAAAAGAAAACAAAAGAAATATAAAACATATGGTATAAATTGAAGCAAAATGCTAAGATATTACTAATTCATCCCAAGAAAATGTTAATTATATTAAATGAAAATATAATAAGTCTCAAAAAATAAGGAGTATCATATTAGGGAAAAACTATGTGATTTTTAAGAGAAAATATAAGAAGAAAAATGTCCTAAAATTTGAAACAAAAAAGCATAGAAAAATATATACTACACAAGTCAAACAAAACTAAATTGTAGAATCCTAGAGAAAGATTATTAGAGATCAAGAAGGCATCTCATACTTGTTAAAAAGTATTAATTTTTTACATACCCGACAACCTAACCTCTCAAAAACTGATAGAAATAAAAGGGAAATCCACAATTATAGAGTCAGATGGAAAACCAGAAAATATTTAAAACATATGTATAACAATTAACATGCATAATTTAATTATAGAATGGCCCATCCAAGAATTGCATAAAATGTATTATTTTTAGCCAGGCGCTATAATACATTCCTGTATTCCCAGCACTTGGAAGGCTGACACAGGAGGACTGTAGATTCAAGGCTAGCATATGTAACCTAGCAAGACCCTATTTCAAAATAAAAGAGGCTGAGGTATAGCTTAGAGGTAGTACTCCCCTGGATAAAATCTCCAGTACTGAAAAAAATAAAAAGAGTATTACTTATAACCATAAAAACACTTAATATTTGGCCATTCATTGGACCATAACACAGATCTCAATAAATTTTGTAATTATGGCTTTCTAACCCAAATCATATTAAGCTAGAAATTAATAACAAAATGATAAATTTATGTGTGTGTGTGTGTGTGTGTGTGTGTGTGTGTGTGTGCATGTGTGTGTGTTTTACTGGGGATTGAACCTAGGGACATTCTACCTCCAACTTATACCCTGGCCTTTATTTTTTGTTTTGAAAAGTTTCTAAGTTGCTGAGAGTTTCCCCAAGTTGCTGAGGCTGGTCTTGAACCTGAGAGTCTCCTGTCTCAGCCTCCCAAGTACTTGGATTACAGGTCTACACCACCATGTCTGGCTTTTTATGCACTTTAAGGTTAAGAAATAAAAAATACTTTGAATAATGGAGAAATGACACTGAAATTTGGAAAATATGTTGAAACAAATGATAACAAAATCTGCATATTAAAACTTGTAGGAAGCTTTTACATTCACACAGAGAAGGGAATTTGAGATATATATATATATATATCTCATGCTCACTGGAGATCAAGCCCAGCATCTTGAGCATTCTAGGCCAGCAGTTTACCAGTGAGATACCAGCCCCAGTGCAAAATCTATTTGTTAGAAAAGAAGAGTAGCTAGAAGTCAGTGAGCTCTCCATTTTAAATTAGGAAAAGAGCATTGTATTAAATGAGGAGAAACAAAAAGCTGAAGAAAGTAAATTCAGATGATTCCTGACTTACAGTGGTGCAAATTATGATTTCTTGACTCTACTACGTTGTGAAAGTGATGACATTTTGTAGAAAGCATACTTTAAATTTTGAGTTTTGCTCTTTTCCCAGGCTGAGGATAATACCAGGTATGATGCTCTCTCTGGATGCTGGGTAACAGCAGTGATATCAGCCACTGATACTCTGCAGTGTATTGTGTTGATAAGCTCTGATGTTCAGAGAGTTAGGTGTGTTGAATGCATTTTTTTTTTGCCTTTTGATATTTTCAACCTACCATAAATTTATTGTACCCTAACTCTATTAAAGGCTGAAGAAAATATGTAAAAGAGAAAAATTGTATCAATGTCTCAAGAGATGAGAAAAAAGAATTTGTTAAAATTTTACAGTTATTTATGATTAGACATTTAAGTCAACTATAGAGGAGGATACCTTTAGTCTCATAGAGGATATGTTAAGGTACAAACTATAGCAAATACTAAAGGTAAAATACCAAAATATTTTTCTATAAAATTGGGAAAGAATCTGAGGATGGTGGCACACACCTATAATCCCAGTACTTGGGAGGCCAAGACAGGAGGATTGCAGGCTTAAGGCCAGCCTCAGGAACTTAGAGAAAAAATGTCCCTGAGTTCAATCCCTAGTATTACAATACATAAACAAAGATATATAGATAGATAGATTTTATATCCATATATATGGAAAGGGACAAGGTGGCCCACTATTACTCCAATAATGTCATAGAAGATCTAGACTCTGCAACAAAGTAATAAAAATAAATGGTCTAAGAATTATAAAATAATAATTATAGTATTATCATGCATTGTGGTCGTGTCCTTAGAAAGTCCAAAAACTATAGGTTATTTATTTTTTTAATAATGAATTATAGCCCTGCATGGTGATGCATGACTGTAGTCCCAGTACTTGAGAGGCTGAAACAGGAGGATCACAGGTTCAAGGTTAGCATATGTAACTTAGTTAGACCTTGTTTTAAAAATAAAAACAAGCCAGTGTGGTGGTATATAGCTGTAATCCCAGTATTTACTTTGGAAAACTATGATAGGAGGATCTCAGGTTTGAGGTCAGCCTCAACAACTTATGAGGTCCTTAGCAACTCATCGAGATACTATTTCAAACTAAAAAACAAAATAGGGATGGGGTGTAGCTCAGAGGTAGAATATACTCCTGGGTACAATCCCCAGTATCACACAAAAACAAATAGACAAACACAGAAATACAGAAATAAATATATAAACAATGATAAATGACAGGGGTATAGTTTAGAGGTAAAATGCCCTAGGTTCATTGTAGGACCACAACAAATAAATCAATGAAAAAATTAGTAAATTAGCTAAGTGAGGCTGCTATTAATGTTAGTATGTAAAAATAAATTTATTATTTTTAAATTGTTTGTTACAGGGATTGAACTCAGATGCATTGTAATTGCAAACTGACATCCCCAGCCCTTTTTTGTTTTTATTTTCATTTTGAAACAGAGTTTCACTAAGTTGCTGAGGTTGGCCTCAAACTTGCAATCCTCCTATCTCAGCCTTTCAAGTTTCAGGTGTGCATCACCATATCTTGATAATTTTATTCTTTTTTCCTATTTCAGATACTGGGTATTAAACTCAGGTATATTCTACCTCTGACCTACACCCCTAGCCCTTTTTATTTATATGTTTATTTATTTTTTTAAATTTGAAACAGGGTCTCACTAAATTGCTGAGGGCCTTGACAAATTGCTGAGGCTGGCCTAGAACCTGTGATCCTCCTGTCTCAGATTTCCAAGTACTGAGATTACAGGTACACTCCACCATATCCATCTAATTTTATTCACTATACTAACTATAAACACTAAATATAATTAATCTGAAGATATCAGCTTAAAAAGTACCAAAGATATCAAATTTAACTAATGAATGATAGATAAGGAATTTACACACAATGTTCTAAAATATCATTTAGAAAAATTAAAGTATACTTAAAATGGGTAATTTTTTACTTATTATTTGGAATATGTATATGAAGTATATGTATAAATTCAATACCATCCTAACTAAAATGAGAACTTTTTAAAATTACCAAATTACATCTAAAATTAATGAGAAAAAAAAGGAAAAGCTGTCTTGCAGGTGACCAAAGTGTACTGTTTGACAGCAGGACTTACTATAGGGCTGATTTGAAATAGTTTGGTATTTGTATAAGGATTAGCAGTGATACCTTTGATTAGAATAGGATCCAATCACAGACCACGAATATTTGGATATTGAATGTAAGATCAAACTTACTGCTGAGAAATGAATTAATACTTGTCATTGAAAATACATGTTGCTCAACAAATTAGAGGGTGATCATATATGATTATACAATTAGGAAGTATAATATATATTATAGTTAGATATAAATGTCCCCTAAAGAGCTCATTTATTAATGTTTGCAGCTGATGTAATTAAGTTATGAGAGTTGTAGCCCCAGCAGTGGATAAATATCAGGTGATGTCCTGGGCTGGTAGGATGTGGCATGAAGGGGGGGGTCCCTGGGGGTGTGGCCTTGGGATTATATATGGTTCCTCCTCCCCCTGCATTCTCTCTCTCTCTCTCCCTCCCTCTCCCTCTCCCTCTCTCTCTCTGTCTCTCTCTCTGTCTCTGTCTCTCTCTCTTTCTTTTCTGGTATTGGAGATTGAACCCAGAGACATTCTACCTCTAAGCTATACCCTCAGACCCATTTTATTCTTTATTTTGAAACAGGGTCTCATTAAGTTGTGGAGGGTCTCACTAAGTAGCTGAGGCTGGCCATGAACCTGCGATCCTCCTGTCCCACCACATGCTCTCTCTCTAGCGTCCAGCCCCCATGATGTGAGGAGCACAGCCCATGCGTTCGTTCTCCCTCTCTTCCTCTCTCCGTTTCTAGTCGCCATTCCCTGAGATCTGTAGTCCCTGGCCTTACATGAACTGAAACCCGAAACTAAAAAAAAAAATCTTTCCTCTAAGTTACATGGCCAATATTTTAGATTTTAGCTGTAAGAATGCTGACCAGAACAATATATTTATATAAAAAATATTTATTCAAAGTGGAACAGTTTGAGTGAAATAACTTTTTTGAATAATTCTACCCTAGTAATAGAGAGCTAAGTAAGGCAAACCATTATTCTCAATACCCAGTTGATATCTGAATTAAGAACAAATGCTTAGTTCTCTTATACAATTAACAAAAAGTCTTTCCAATAATATTGCAGATTGATATGTAATAATTAAGACATTAGATTTTCTGGAGGATAATTGGATCATGCATTACTTTGGGACATGAGATGCCTTAACCAGGTCAAAGGAAACAATACTGACAGTAACTGCTGGGTCGCAGGTTCAAGGATCATCTCAGCAACATAGTGAAACTCTCGGCAAAAAAGTGATACTTTGTTTCTAAACAAACAAACAAATAAACAAAATTAAAAAGGCCCAGGGTTATAGCTCAGAGTTTAATGTCTCTTGGGTTCAATTCAGAGTACCACAATAAATAAATAAATAAATAAATAATATTACATTAAGAGAATACAAGGCAAATTATGTAAATGAACATATTTGCCACACAAAAATCAGACAAAGCATTATTTTAGGAATATATCAAATATCCAAACAAGTTAAGAGGAAAAATGACAGACTGACAGAGGCATGACACTAGTCTGGAACTTTACAAAGGAGGACATCCAAATAAGGATACATAAATTAATTGTTCACCTATGAAATGGACTCAATTATATTAGTGATCATAGAAATGCAGTTATAACGACAATGAGAGGTCACTATCTGTCTTCCTGAATAGCAACACTAAATAGATTTATACATCATTTTTGGTAAGAGTGTAAATTCCTCCATCTTTGGAAAGGCGTTGCCATTATGTGCCAGAGTTAAAAATATACATATGCAAGCTGGGCGTGGTGGCGCACGCTTGTAATCCCAGCATTTGGGAGGCTGAGACCGGAGGATCCGGGTTCTCAGCCAGCCTCAGCTACCTAGTGAGGCACTCCGCAACTTAGTGAGACCTGGTTTCAAAATAAAGAATAAAAAGTAGGGCTGGGGGTGTAGCTCGGAGGTAGAATGCCCCTGAGTTCAATCCCCAGTACCGCAAAAAAGAAAAAAAAAAAAAAATATATATATATATACATATGCTCTATCTCACTAATTTAACTCTTAGTTATATACTCACAGAGGTGTCACATGCATGAAGAGAAATGTACAAGAATGTTCTTCACAGAATTATTCACAGAAAAATAAAAAAAGCAAAGTCTAGAGAAGTGTTCATCTGTAGTTGTAGAGAAGTACCACAAACTAGTACCATGATTACTAGTACCACAGCCATCATATTAGTCATATAGTGAAATACTATATTGTAGAGAAAAACAACAAACTATAGCTACACGTTTAGCAAATATAATGGGGAGCTAAAGAAGACAAATAAAAGATAATATGTTATATAATTCCATTGATATTAAATTAAAAATAGGCAAAATGAAACTCTAATATTAGAAGTCAATATCATTAACTTTGACTGGGGGAAAAAGGGGAGTTGACATGCTTGTAATCCCAGCATTCGGGAGGCTGAGACCGGAGGATCCGGGTTCGCGGCCAGCCTCAGCTACCTAGTAAGGCACTCTGCAACTTTAGTGAGACTTGGATTCAAAATAAAGAATAAAAAATAGGGCTGGGTGTGTAGCTCAGAGGTAGAATGCCCCTGAGTTCAATCCCCAGTACAGCAAAAAAAAAAAAGGGGGGGAGTTGAGGTTGTGAAAACCCTAAAGGGACTATGGAGATGTCTTGTATTGACTCCAGTAGTGATTATTCACATGTTCACTTTGTATCAAGTGTGTAAGCAGTATAATTATAGCTTTGGGACTTTGTTTATTTTTTGTTTTTAATACATTCTTTGATATATCTTATGTCTAAAAATAATAAAAGAAAAATATAATAAAACTCCTGTAACTTACCACCTTTACTATAGATGGGAGAAACTTCAGGTGAAGGTGTCACAGGCTGCTGCTTGGTCTACAAAGCTTTCTTGATGCCTGTCCTCCCTGAGGCTGAAGGTCTCAGGCTTTCCTTTAATTCTGTGAGCTACCCAGATATTACCAGTAAAGCCATTTGAGGCTTATTTATTAAAATTAGTTTCAGTTGCTAATAACCAAAATGCCCCTACTTATTCATCTTTAAAAGGGTATAAACAGCTTTTCTGTTACACAAAACACAATATTTTCTACCAAGTTAATTTATGAGTGAATGTAATTCCAGTTAAATCTTCTCCTGAATGCTTTTGAGATGTTAACATACTGTTTTAAGGTTTACCTAAATAATTAAGGTCTTTGATGAGCCATAATTTTAAAGAAAAGCATAGTGAGGAAAGTAATTTTCTATTCAACATTAAGAGATAGAGGGCCTCAGTGATTCAAGTAGTATTATAGTAGCCCAGGAAAAAAAGGTAACAAATGAAATGTACCTAGGGAATAAACTGGTGTGATTTTAAGTTCTAGAAACAGTTTTAGGTATATAGAACACAAATGTATGAATAAGAATTCATCATAAATAACTGTTGACATTATTTGATGGAAAAAAGGGGGGGGAATAAAAGTCTTCATAACAAAATAACCCAGGATGAAATTAAATACTTAAGAGTAAAAGTAATTGCAAAATTACTGGAATAAAATATAAATCAATAGTTATGTTGTCTTGAGCTTGATAGGGTCTTTAAATTTGACTTTTAGATTTAGAAACTGTAAAAGAAAGAATTATTGATTTTACTTCAAATATTGGATATTTTTATATGGAACAAGTATACTATTAGTAAAATTAAAGGGTAAAACACTGATAGGAAAAATCTTTGTTCCATAAATGTCTGAAAAATATTTTATATTCTAAGCAGTCTGATAAAAAATGGATATAACCAGAGAAAAGAGGTAATATATAAAAAAGAATCAAGTGCAAAATCACAAAATTTTAGTAAATACTTAACATATTTAACTTCCTCATGAATAATAGTCAGAGAAACTCACATGAAAACAATCTATCTGATTGGCAACAATTAAAAAGGAATCTTGTTAGTACATTGGAATAAAACAGCATCTCTCATACATGCTTGATGGGGATTGTAAATTGGTCTAATTCTAGAGGCAATTTGATCAAACGAAGTTAAAAGCTTAAAAAATGGACATATTCTGAGAAGCAGTAATTACATTTCTAAATATAAGGAAATAATTGAATATGACAATGCATAAGTAGAAATTTCACTGGTAATTCTTAAAAGTGTTAAAAAATTTGGAAACAATATATTTTGAGCAGACTTAGATTGTAGAAAACAACCAAAATACAGTCTTATTCCTTTTAAGAACGTTTATTGCAATTGTGACCAGGGCAGGCTGTTTCTTAGTTAATACTCTGTGTAAAGTTCATACAACTTATGCTATTTTAAGGCAGAGAGGAAAGAGAGAGGAGAGGAGGTGGGAGGAGACAGAGAGAGAGATTGGTCAACATGGAAAGCAGGTTGGGCAGTCATTAATTGCACAGCTCACCTGGCTGTGTCAGGGTCTCAGGGTCAGTTGTGGGTCTGGCCTGGGTTTTCAGGCCAAACCTTAACTAGTGCTCAACCAGAATTAAAAGTGAGGAATTATCAGATAGTTACCACCATTGCTGACGAGGTCATTGTTCAGCTTCATTATAACTGGTTGGAATGGCCAGGTGGAGAGGCTCCTTGACAAAAGAAGCTGTGGGTTTTCAGTCTCAGGTGCAGACAATTATAGGTTGCTAGGGACTCCAGGTGGTTGTCAAGGCATTGCAGGTGGGCGGCAAAAATTGGGCCTGTGTGTTGCCTATTAGGTCTTAGGTGTCACCTCTTGTATTTGGTGCCTGTGTGTTGTCCTGATACGCTGGGTGCTTTGTTACAAACCTGTCTGTACCATGAGAGTAACCTTGGCACCCTGCACATCATGCTGGAGTGTGTTGAGCCACACCCAGGTATGCTTTAGGAGTTAAGTCCCTCTTTGTCATTAATGGAGCCCCCCTTTTTAATATATGCTCCATGCAATTCATCTCCAGATTCTATAGTGTTCACACAGGGATCCAGAAAAATCACAAAATCATGGAATCATTGCAAGTCTCAGCAAAGTAATGGAACAAGTCAAAATGAAAATAAAAAAATTCAAAGGTATACAGAATCACACAGAGACTGTTGGAGAAAGTTATAGCATGAGTTAGGATTTACCCATACATCTTCCTAAAAGAAATCTAAAGAAAAGATACAAAAAATCCATTGTGTTAAATGAGTGAGGGAAGACCAAGCCATGCCTGTAAAATAGCATCAGCCAGTAAGAAAAGGGATATAGGGCCCAAGAAAAAGCAAATCCCTAGCCAACGGACTAGTGTTGGTGGAGTAGAGAAATTCTCATAGCCACAGGAAAACAAAGTCCCATACAAGTGAATGTAGTATATAGGGGAACTTGATTTAAACAGGTGTTTGTTGTTATGAGATTATATCTACTCAGTGAGAGTGTATCCAATCAGCCATTAAACAGATGCAGTTGGGTATTTGTTTACATTTTAAAGTATATAGTATTTATGTTTAAATGTTCAAATAACAAGGAATACAAATATGTGTGCTAAATAAACAGGCAAGATTTATATATCTATTTTTTTAGAAAATATAAAATGCCTGGATGGACAAGAAAATGCTAAATGGTCAAAAGTACTGGGTTCTTTTTTTTTTTTTTTCTTTAGGTCAATCTATATTTCTAACTTCCGTATACAGGGAGATGAGCTCTTAGCACCATATCGTAGGAATCTTCCCTCAAGTTTGGAGTATGAAGTAGGTACCTAACCTAAACTGACATTCTTGGTTTCTAGAAGAATGTGAGGATAGTTATTAAGATTGCAGCATCTGAGCAGCTTCAGTGCATGTACTCTCTGTAGAATTCCTAGCTCAGTGGCTGCTATAATCAAGGAGCCCCGTAGTTCACTGTGCTTTTGGAGATTATTATTGTTGTTTATATTAAATACAATTTCTAATGACCTTTGCTTTCTCCAATTACATTAGAGTTGGGGCTCAGAAAACAATACCGCAAAGTATGGTCCTTTAGCATGCAGAACACATTGAGCCAAAGGAAGCTGAAAGGTGTTAGAAGCATCCTCAGAAACAAACACGGTCTGACCTTGTCCTGTGTCTTTCCTGAGATGCAAGAGGGTGCTTACTTACTCTCTGCAGTTCCCATCTCAGTTTCTTCTAGGAGGAACACAATTGCATTTGATTTCCTCCCTGAATTTTCTTTAACTAGAGAAGATTAAACTCATGTTATACTTGGGTATCAAAGTCTTTTACTTTATTATCTTATAGGGTTTTTAGTTATCATAAAGGTGTGGTCA
Source organism: Graphiurus murinus (assembly GCA_004027655.1). Lineage (NCBI taxonomy): Eukaryota > Metazoa > Chordata > Mammalia > Rodentia > Gliridae > Graphiurus > Graphiurus murinus. The sequence continues at coordinate 82,294 of PVLC010003441.1, forward strand.
TATTTCTATTGTACACCTGGCCCAGAAGATAAAACATGGTAAAAACACCTTGCTAGATAGAGAATTTCCATCTCAATAACTCACATTTGTTTTCCTTATCAAACTCATGAAACTTTTCTCCCCGAATACATCTTCCCAGATACGTTGTTAGCTTTTGTGTAGTGTTGTTGCAAGGTGACCCACAGAGACACAGCAGTCTCTGTAGTGCCAAAGAGGTCGCTTTATTTACTGGCCACCCGAGGCAAACAGCTTGCTGAGCGTTGGTCTGGACCAGCTTATATATTCCTTGTTCACAGAGTTGGGGGTATGGAAAAGTCAGGTCTTGATGGTTATAAAATCAGTATATCATTTGACAAATGCCAAGTGTTCATTTAGTACAGACAACATATTTTACTTCGATGCTATCTTGTGGTCAAGACAGCTTCCTCACACCATGCAGCAAAGCAGATAATAGCAGTTAAAATTCCTTTTTATATGCTGGTTTAGTTACAGAGCGCCCCTTTGACCTTTAGTTAAAGGGAGCCCTGGAGAGAGAGATCTTACCTAAGACTTTTACCTAAAAATGGATATATACTATTTCAGTGTCCAGTGCCTTTGCTCCAGATATCACCAACATAGCTATTGATAACACAGAGTGCAATGTATTGCTCACCACAGCAAGAACCTCACTTCAGACACCTTTGGTAGAGTCTTAGGAAGAAAGGCAAAAGAGAATTTATTGAGAATTTGATGTTTGGTTTACCTTCTGTCCATCAAAGTGAGAATTTGATTAGAGTTGAATAAGGATCATGATATAATTATAGGACTGATGAAAGCATGGGACAAGGATTCTATTGAAATGTTGATGAGTCTTTTGGGAAGTTCCTCTAATGAACAATCAAGTTATTTGCCTGGGCAAAAGTTCCTGGAATAATAATGTTATGCTAATGAAGACATTGAAATAGTAACATAATGTTAATGTAGTCAGCAGTCTGGATGAAGGGCAGGTAAATTCAGTTCTCATTGTCCAAGTTCTGTAGAAAGGTAGATGATTTTGTTTTCAATTGGCCTCTGGTTTCTTGAACTACCAAGTTTGCCAGGTACAACATTATAGCCCTAAATTTCTCTTTCTATTTAGTCTAGGCCTCTTGCTACTGATGGATTTTATTTTGATAGAATTGAAGATGCTCTTCCAGTATATAAGTGTGCCAAGTTGGAAATGAAGTGTATCATACTGAGGACAATGAGAATTGTCAAGATATAGTATTCATTTTTGAATAAGGGAAGAATTAATGAAAAGATGGTAGTTGCCTAAGTGTTAATGCTCATTTATATGCACTTATGTATTTGAATGCCTACAATTAGGCCACATTTTCCACAACTATAAAAGAAAGGTTTTATATTATGTTTCTTCTTGCTCTATTATGGCATAATTGCTTATGAAAACTAATATTCCAATGATGATGAATACCTTTGAAATAGGCATATGGCCAAACATTTTTCTTTTGCTACATCTTAAGTACCTTCTTGACTAGAGGAGGTAATGGTATCCCAGCAACAGATAAGCAGTGCTCAATCTAATTGCCAAAGATTATATTTTAATGAACTTTGGAAAAAGGAAGTCAAGTTGACTACAGGGTTCTTTGTCTGATTAATTTGACTAAAATCTATAAACATCTGACCTAGCTCATTAACACCTTAATGAAGACAGAAGGATCTCTGATGCTCAATTTCCAAGGAAAAAATGTGGTGTGTGGTATTTTGATTTTCTTCTGGCAGAAGTATAATAAGGTTCATAAAGTAGAATCTATGTATTATAGGTCAGTGTGAATGTGGCAATCACCAACACAACAATTGGGATACTGAGAACCTTGTGGATTACCTCACCAAAGGCACACGTTGCCAGCTGGTACTCCATCTCTTAATTTCTAGTTTCCTTTTCTTCTTCACACTGCTGTGTTCCTGCCCTGGAAGTACATAGCATAATTCTATTACTACCTAAAGAAACAGGTACTCCATGGAAGTAGTTGCCTCCATTTATAATACCAAATATTTAGTGAGAAATACTTCTCTGTGTGTGTGTGTGTGTGTGTGTGTGTGTGTGTGTGTGTGTGTGTGTATGAGAGAGAGACAATGAGAGAGAGAGAGAGAGAGAGAGAGAGAGAGAGAGAGAGAGAGAAGGGGGAGTGTCCTTGTGTGTATGTGTGATACTGGGATTGAACTATTGAACCCAGGGGCATTCCACATCTGAGAGAAATCCCCAGTCCTTCTTGTTTTTATTTTTATTTATTTTTTGTTTCAAAACAGGGTCTCACTAGGTTGCAGAGCCGTGCTACAATGCTGAGACTATCTTTAAACCTGCAATCTTTCTGTCTGAGAGTTCCAAGTAGTGGGATTATAGGCATATGCCACCATACCCAGCTCATATATTGAGCAATTTTTTTTAGAGATCAGTAGAGTTGATAGGAACACTAAATTAAACATACATGATCTTGGCCCCTGGAAAGCAGGCAGATGGAACTGATAATAACCACAAAAGTTTTAAATAAATCTAAAAGAAACTGGAAAGTTTCTTTTTAGATTTTTTTAAAAAAAATTATTGGTACATTGCAATATAAATTTTTTTTCTATTAGATAACTCATTTAATGGCTAAGAAAGCTAGAAAACCATACTCAGTTATAATAGCCAGGAACACCACTAGATACTGAAATGTGTACCCTGTATCTCATGGGACAGGACACCTCCCTTTAAGTCTCTGGTTATGTTGCTTGGAAAGACAGGAAGAATTCCAATCCTGTACTTATTTTTTATTTCTTTTTTGTGGCATTGGAGATCCAATCCAGGGGCATTCTACCTCCAAGCCACACCTCCAGCATTATTTCATCTGTTTTATTTTATTTTGATACAGTCTTACTAAGTTACTGAAGACTGACCTTAAACCTGGGATCCTCATTTCTCAACCCCCCAAATACAGGGATTATAGACATGAACTACTATACTCAGCTTCCATCCTATACTTTCTGAGTTATAAGTTCTTGAGTAAAAGTCTTACCAGTGTATGATTGGTGAGATCTAGTACACCTGCCCATCCGTAGATGTGTGGGAACTAGGAAAGCATATAATTCAGTATTTTTAACTCCTATGGAAGAGCATGTTTTCTCTTTCAAGACTGAGGAGCATGGAGGGAATTCCCGAAGCAAAGTAGATGGTTAAGATGCCTAATGACTAATATCAATAACAAAAATTCACAAAAAAACTTACAGCTTACCCTCTGGGCAGTAACAGTGACAAGGCCCAGGTAACAGAAGAGCACAGAAACTGTGGTTAGGACAAAGTAGAGTGCTCGACAGGCTGAAGTGGTGTTCTGGACAGCATCCCTGCAGCAATCATCTAAAAGATTGACCTTATAAGTTAGAGGAAAGAAGATTTATTTTCTTACAGTTTCAGGCTCAGCCCATGTGAGGCTGGGGACCACAGATCTTAGGGCATGGTGGAGAGAGATCGAGAAAGGGAGAGCACATGGGTGTTACTCACATTCTGGAGGCCAGAAGCACAAGATAGAGCAGAGGGAGGAGGAACCATTTATATAATCCCCAAGGCTACACCCCCAGGAACCCACCTCCAGCGATACCCCACTGGCCTGGGTCAACACCCAAATAAATCCATTACAATGGATTTATCAACTTCTAGGATTACAACCCTCATGACTTGATTATATCAGCTCCAAACATTAATAAATGAGCTCTTTAGGGGACATTTTATATCTAAGTATAGCAAGTAGTAAAGAATGCTCCCTTTATAGGGAACAGGTACATTGAGAAAGAAACAAGAATAATATTTAGTAGATGAAGAACTTAAGAAAAGCTATTTTTAGAAGAGGACATAGTATGGGCAAAGCCTGAGAGCTTTGAAACAACAGGTGGAGGAGATCCCCAAATTTCCATCTTTCTGTAATGGATTGTGTCATTCAGTTGGTTGTATGTACTAAGGACCAGAAGTTGAATCTTAAAATGTATCCCCAAGGACAATTGGTGTTATGATAAAAACTATCGCTGAAATATAGCTGAAAATTCACGTTGTGGGACTCAGCAAGAGCTATGTGAAACTAGAACTGATCAAAGATTGACTTTGTATTTCAAGAAGCATATTTTATAAACACAAGTCAACATAAACTCCACAGTAAATATTAATTTTTCATGAGGATTTTCTATTTCTTGAACTTCAAATCCATAACTGTTTTTCTACACTTCTTTTTTATTCTTGCAGTTGTGGATGATTCTATCTTGTCTTTAAATATGAATATCAATTTCTAAAATACTTCTTGCCTTGGAATATGACATCTATTCTTATATATTTTGATTATATTCTTTATTTAGGTCTTTATTGCTACTTCTATGAACTTCTGGCTGAAAGCTTTGTTGACTTGTTTTTTGTGGCCAAGAGTGTTCCTAAGTCTTATTTCTGTTAGATTTTATTAAGTATGAAAAAATGCTGATGTGTAAACTAACTTCTGCAAATTTATGTAACACATATAGCTCTTTTCAGAGGAGACTCCTAAAAGTCTCCATTTTTAAAAACAATATAGTTGTTATGATTAATTTCATGAGTCATATTAATTAGCCACAGGATGCCCAGATATTTGGTTAAGCATTTTCCTGAGTGTCTGAGAGGTTGCTTCAGGATGAAATGAACATCTGAGAAAACAGTTTACCCTTCCCAGTGTGGATGGATGGGCCTCATCTAATCTATCAAAGTCTTACTTAATAGGACAAAAAGGTGGAAGAAGAGAGAATTCCCTTTCTTTGCCACATCCTCAAACTGAAGGATTAGTATTTTCCTGCCTTCAGATTTGGACTCAGACTAGAACTTACACCATTGGATACCCTGGTTTTCTGGCTTGTCAACTGCAGATCCTGGGCCCCTGTGACCCTATGCCCTAATTTCTCTTAATAAATATTATATATAAGGGATTTATAGCAGGTATATATGATATATTACATATATATGAGATAGAAATATATTTACACATAAATATATTTATATATTAATCTCAGTATATGTCATATATAGTATAGACACTGTATCCAAATATATATATATATATATATTTGTGTGCTATATATATATTATGTGTAATAATATATATATATATGTGTGTGTGTGTGTGTGTGTGTGTATTTGACATGAGGGTTATTCTCTATTTCCTGAACCTCAAATCTATAACTATGTTTATTCAATACCTCTTTTTTATTCTTACCATACATATACATATATACAAGGATACATATATACATATATACACATACTATATATATGTTAATACCTCTATCTATCTATATATATTTGGAAGTGTATTAGCTATATTTATATATAATATATATTAGAAAAATATATTTAGAAGTATATAGCTTGATAGTGTATAATCCAACTGTGTGTGTGTGTGTGCGTGTGTGTGTGTGTATGATTGTTTTTGTTTTTCTGAAGAACCCAGACTAATACTGTTTAAGGTAAATAGCATTAAATAGCTATAGGCATGTGTCTCTTAGTGCACATGCCTGTAATACCAGTACTTTGGAGGCTGAGACAGGAGGATCACAGGTTTGAGATCAACCTCAGCAATGTAGATAGACTTTCAGCAACCTTGTCAGAGACACTGTTTCAAGAGAAAAAATAAAAGGGGTTGGGGAATGTAGCCTGGAGATAGAACCCTGGGTTCAAACTCTGTTCCTCCTCCTCCCACCAAAAAAAAAAAAAAAAAAAAAAAGATAAAATAATAAGCATAGCCAAGTATGAATTTTCCAGCTGATATAGTCAGACTTGGAACAGAGAGAATAACAATGCAACATAATAAGAATGAGGGAATAAGGGAATAATGAAATAAATGAGTGGGGACATTTAACACATATTTTCTATCTGTTACACAGTACCCAGTTTTAAATACAAAATAGTTAAATTGCTATTTTTAAAATACTGTTCCAAGAGCCGGGCGTGGTGGCGCATGCTTGTAATCCCAGCATTTGGGAGGCTGAGAGCGGAGGATCCGGGTTCGCGGCCAGCCTCAGCTACCTAGTGAGGCACTCCGCAACTTAGTGAGACCCTGTTTCAAAAATAAAGAATAAAAAAAAAAAATAGGGCTGGGGGTATAGCTCGGAGGTAGAATGCCCCTGAGTTCAATCCCCAGTACTGAAAAAAAAAAAAAAATACTGTTCCACGGCGGCTATAACAATAGCATATCAGGGTCTTGTTTTTTTTTTTTTTTTTTTTTTGTGTGTGTGTGTGTGTGTGTGTGTGTGTGTGGTACTGGGGATTGAATCCAGGGGCATTCTACATCTGAGTAACACCCCAGTCCTTTCTATTTTTTGTTTTGAATAATGGTCTTGCTAGGTTTTAAGAGTCTCCCTAAATCGCTGAGGCTGACTTTGAGCCTGCGATTCTCCTGTCTCAGCCACTCAAACATTAGAATTACAGGTGTGTTCCACCACACAGGTTTTAGTGTTTTATTCTCTTATCCGTCTACATTCACTCCTTTGCAACCCATTCACATGAATTTAAAGTTCACATATAAGTTTACTTTTCCCACATATATGACTATAGACCAGAACTCTTTTCCCCAAACAAGACTCAAATCCAATTGCACACTTAAATTCTCTGAGCACTAAGAGACACCTAAGATTTGACATGCCCCAAACTGGCAGTCATGATTATTCCTGTCAACCTTTCATAGTTGTTTTAAAAGATAATTCTCAAAATAAAAGTAAAATCATAAATCTAATACTGTTAAAATTTGTATTAAATTTATTATCATAAATCAATAGGACTTTGTGACCAGTTATGAAGACCATACTAAAGGAAGACACATTTATAGGTCAAGGATATAGAGAAAAATGTATGAGAAGGCAAAATTTTCTTCTACCATGTGGGTAGAGAAGCTAATTGAACCTTCACTGGACAGAATTTACATGTCTATCTATAGATAGGAACTATTTTGCATTTATTACAGATATCTACAAATTACACAGCATAGTTTAGCTTGAAAGTACCTGTAACATCAGAATCAGATCACCTGAATCTAAACAATGCATAGTTTTTCACTGAAGTAACAATTTTCCCTGCACTCAAGAATCTTCCCTATTTTGTTTCTTGCAGTCCATTCTTCTATTTCCTTGGGCCTCAGGGAGTGGAGTCATCTTTAACTCCTCTCTGTCTCTCACACTATAAATCATATTCATTAGGACAGACTGTTGGCACTGTCTTCAAACTACATATAGAATCTGACAACCACCTATCACCTGTAATGCTATCATATTGTGTGAGCCTCTCTTATTTTCCACCATTTTTTATCCAGCAGTTTGTTAATAAGTAGTGCATTCATAAGCACTTTGCTTCCTTGTTTCTCTCTTTCCAAATCTGAAACAAGAATGAGTCTTTGAGTATTTAAATTAATTTCCATCATTCATTTATTCAGTGCCCTCTATTTTCTTTTCTCAGTGTTTCCAGAGTCCTTACAGTGGTCTGCACTGCTCTACCTGGTCTGCTCCCCATTAACTTTTTTTTCCCTTCTTGGTGCTAGAGATTAAATCCAGAGGCATTCTACCTCTGAGATCCACCTCCAGAACTTTTTATTTTTATTTTAAAGCTGGGTCTCACTAAATTGCTGAGGGCCCTCTAAGTTACTGAGCCTGGCTTTGAACCTGCAATCCTCCTGTCTCAGCTTCCCAAGTACTGGGATTAAAAGTGTGTGCCACCACATCCACTTCATATTACCTCCTTACCCTTGATTTTATCGGTCTTTATATGTGCTTTGTTCTGTCTTTTGTCTCTTTTTGGATACCTCTATACACATGCACTTGGCTGAGTCCCTCAGAGCTCCTTCATATCTTTGCTAAATTATTACCTTCTTACTATAGAGCATTCTGATGGTTTTGCTGAAAACTACACCACTCCTCTACTCTCACCCTCACACTTGCCCTTAGCTTCTTATATTTTCTAGTGTAGCATGTAAACCACTTATTTAATATGCACATTGTTTACTGTCTCTGTACCTCGGACATAATTCCTCAGGGTTAGAATTTTTTTCATCTGCATTCTTATCTAGAAGTATGCCAGAAGCACAATCCTTGCCCAAAAATATTTTTCAAATGAATACATTAATAAGTGATGAGTCCACTGGCAATAACGAAGGCAGCTGGGGTCATGGGGAACCAAGTGCTCAGCACAAGAATAGTGGCTGTAGCCTGCTGGCATGCCATTCCCTTGCCCAAAAGGATGCTAGAAAAATACTTATTTACTGATTTAGACACTTCCTTTAAGACTTTAAAGAATTCACCCCAAATTGAGTCAAATCTACAGACATACATTTATATGAACAACAGCAAAAGGAGTATTTAAAATACATGGAGTAGATAGAAAGAAGGAACCCACTTATATCTACTGGGACAGAAGGGATTAAGACAAATGTCTCAGAAGTTCTCATGGTAAAGGTATGTCATTACAAAAAGAATGACAATGAGATGTAGAATAGGAAAGAAAACAGTAGCATCATGAACTGAAGTATTAGTCTTTTCTACAATAGAGTGATATCTTCCATTGGGTAGATATAAATTGTAGAAATTATATCCTGCCAAACCATCACTAAGAATCAAGGAAAATACCTGGCAAGGATCTTCTCCCATTATATAGACTTTCTCTTTAGACTCTTGATAGTTTCCTTTGCTGCAGAGAAACTTTCTAAATTTAATATTATCCCAATTATTAATTCTTGTTTTAATTTCCTGTCTTAAAGAGGAAGTTTCTACCAGTGCTTCTATGTTGGAGTGTTGCTCCTATGCCCTCCTCTAGTAATTTCAAAGTCTCTGGTCTAATTTCCAGGTCTTTGATCCATCTTGAGTTGACTCCTCTGCATGGTGAGAGGTTGGGGTTTACTTCCATTTTCCTACAAATGGATAAACAGTTTTCCCAACATTATTTATTGAAAAGGCTGCCTTTTCTCTGATCTATATGTTTGGCACCTTTGTTGAAAATCAATGGCTATAGGTAGGTGGATTTGTTTCTGTATCTTCTATTCTCTTCAATTGGTCTATGTGTCTATTTTTGTGCCAGTACCGTGCTGTTTTTATTATTATAGCTCTGTAGTATATTTTGAAGTCAAGTATTGTGATATCTCTTACATGGTTCTTATTTCAGAGAATTGCTTTAGCTATGCTGGGTCTTCTGCTATTCCATATGAAGTTTAGGACTGATTTTTCTAGTTCTGTGAGGCATGACATTGTTATTTTAGTAGTGAATGCATCGAATCTGTAGATCACTTTTGGTAGTATGGCCATTTTGATATTTATTCTGCCTATCTAAGAGCATGAGAGATTTTTCTATATTCTAATATCATCTTTGATTTATTTCTTTAGTGTTTTGTAATTTTAATTATAGACATCTTTTACCTCCTTGATTGGATTTATTCCTAGATATTTTATTTATTTTTAGATCATTGTGAATGGAATTGTTTTATGGATTTCTTTCATAGTAGATTCATGGTTAGCATATAGTAAAGCTACTGATTTTGTATCCTGCTAATTTGCTGAATTTGGTTCTTCTAATTATAGTATCATGTCATCTGCAAATAGAGATAATTTCAGTTCTTCTTTTCCTATTTGCATTCCTTTGATTTCCTTCTTTAGCCTTATTGGTCTGGCTAGAGTATCAAGTACTATATTGAAGAGGAGTTATGATAGTGGGAATTCTTGTCTTGTTCTTGATTTTTAAAGGGAATTCTTGAAAATTTTCCCCATTCAATATGATGTTGGCTTTGGGTTTATTTTATATTGCCTTTATGATGTTGAGTTAAGTTCCTCCTATTCTGATTTTCTTCAGTGTTTTCTAACATGAATGGGTGTTAGATTTTTTCAAATGCTTTTTCAGTCTCTATTGAGGTGATCATGTGATTTTTTTCTTTAGCTATAAAGAACTTAAAAGGTTTAACACTACAAAAACAAATAACCCAATCAAGAAATAAGCAATTGAACTACCTACACACTTCACAAAAGAAGAAATGCAAATGGCCAATAAATATGAGAAAAAAGTTCAACATCATTAGCAATCAGGGAGATACAAATCAAAACTATATTGAAATTCTATTTCACCCCAATTAGAATGGCAATCATCAGGAACTGAAAAACAAACAAACAAACAAATAAACAAGAAAAAAACAAACCAGTAAATGCTGGTGAGGATGTAAGAAAATAGGAACATTTATACACTATTTCTGGGATTATAAATTAGTACAGCCGATATAGAAATTAGTGTAGAGAATCCTCAGAAACCTAGGAATGGATCCACCATAAATCCAGCTATACCATTCCTGGGTATCTGTCCAAAGGGACTAAAATCATAATATAATAGTGCTACATGCATATCCATATTTATAACAGCAAAATTCACAATAGCAAAATTATGGAACCTGCTAGGTCTGGATCAACAGATGAATGGCTTACAAAATTATGGTATATGCACACAATGTAATTCTACTTATCAGTAAAGAAGAACAAAATAATGTCGTTTGTAGGAAAATGGATGAACCTGGAGAACATTAAATGAGATTAGCCTGTCACAGAAAGTGATGGGTCATATGTTTTCTCTTATATTCAGAAGCTAGGGAGTAATCCTCATATAAGACAGACTTTAGCTAATGGTAGAGAAACCCAAGTGGAACAATGGAGGGGGTTAGAAGAGGGTGATGGGGGTGGGAGAGATAATTATTGAAGGAAAGACTTCCATTGAGGTTATAAACATATGTGAAATTACCAATGCCAATCTCAATATCATGTATGGAGAAGGAGAAGGAGTGGGGAGGGAGCTGGGGAGAAGCTATCCAAATGCTGTGTACATGTATGTTGCAATCACTCTGAATTACATTATGCTGTAGTACTCCAATGCACTAATATAAACATATAAAAATGAAGAAAAATAAGGACATTACACCAAGAAAATAGACTTAATCTTTCCCTTGTCTTCAGCAAAAGCAACTACTGAAATATTTATTTCAATAAGGAAAACAATATACTTGGAATATTATATGATACAAAAAGAACAAAATGAATAAGTAAGTCTTTTAGATATTAAGTCAGTTATCTATTTAGTAGTTGATTAATAATGATCACATTCATCCTCCTTTACCCATACCCCCATGGATATGTCCCAAGACTGTGTAATGGATGCCAGAAATCACAGGCAGTACCAAATTCTATAAATACTATGTTTTTTTCCCTTTACATATCTATGATACACTTTAATTTAAAAATTATGCACAGTAAGAGATTAACAATATCTAAAAATCTGACTAATTATAACAATATGTGAATGTGGTCTCTATCTGAAAATGTTACCCTCTTCTTGTGTTGATATGAGATGATGCCATGCTTACGTGATAAGATGAAGTGTGGTGAATGGTGTAGACATTGTGACATATTTTTAGGCTGCTATTGATCTTCTAAGGACACATCAGAAGGAGAATCATTCACTTTAAGTTATTCTGGTCCATTGAGCCATACAGTGTGAATAGCTGAATGTGAGGATCAGACTACCTCATTGGTTGGGGATCTTTAATATTTGAAGGATTTGGGGTTGAAATATTTTGGGAGCACATTGTAGCCAGAAATGGTTATCTCTTTCTTCATAACTCATCAAAACATTGCTGCAGAGGTTATAATCTTTCAGTGATTATATGAGTGACTTTAATGCTTGGTCCTATCTGAGGACCATACTCAATAATTTTTCCCTTAAATATCTGTGTAATTTGAAACACTGGAAAATTTCTGTCATGTACACATTGCAAATTCTGTTTCAGGTTCTTCCTCTTTGCCTTCCTGTTCCTCTGTAGATGACATAACAAATATTTCCAAATCCTCCTTCGTTAACACTTTTAGTTGGCCTTCAATATGTTTTTTCACTTATTCATCAAGCATATTGGCAAATTCATCTCTACCAACTTGTCAGCTGTATGAATCACTTTTCTAATATCTTCATTGATTCCCAGGAAGCCTTTAAAGTAATTCACAACTTCATTCCATAATTTCATACAGGAAACATTTAATTCATTCATTACAGCTCTAAAAAATGATACTGCATCAAAAAGAGCGAAAGATCTCGTGCATCACATTGTGTATATAGATTAGTATCTGTATCATTTGCTTATTGAATGTCCACCAACCAACAATGCATGGTTCAGTGGCTGAAGCAATAAAGTTGCATTTGGAAATAGAAACACATTTTCAATGTTTTCATTTTCATAGCAACAAATTCAGGATAGCCAGGTGAATTGTCTGTTCTTAATACGATTTTAAGTTTCAACCCTTCCTCTTCTAAGTATTTTCAATTTCTGGGCTAAAGTACTGGTGGAATCATCCCATAATAAGATAGATAAATATCAACTACACTTTCTGATTATATTGTCAGAAAACAGGTAGGTAATTTTTGTTTTTGAGAGTATGGGGATTCTTTGCTCTGTACTCAATGCCTAGCTTTATCCTGTACCTACACAGCATTGTCATAGACCAGAGATAATTTTCCCTCCCTTTTCATGTCTTGATGCCTCTTTTGTATTTTTGCGAATTTAGGTTCTATTGGGCATCTTCTTCCAGAAGAGCCTGGTTTCATCACAATTAAAAAATTCCTTTGAATGATATTTCTTAACCTGAACCTCTTCAACTCTGCCAGAAATATGGCAGAACCTTTTCTTATCAGAAGATGCAGTTTCTCTAGTAATTTTTAATTTTTAGTTCAAATTTCAAATATGTGTAACTATCCCTTATTTGCTGTAAACCACTTGGGGAATTAATATCAAGAGTACCTTAGGTGAAGTCTTATTATGGATTCAATATTTTCTGGTGCAACATTCTGCAATAAATTATTTTCTATTCATATCTTACACTCACATGTAATGCCTTTTCCATCTTAACTAAGTACTTACCATACAACATGTCCATAAGTTTTGCAGTCCGAAGTGTAACAGCAAAACTAGCACAAAAGTTCTTTTTTCTTTTTCAAAATTTCACACATATAATTTTTTTCTACCATATATCTTAGCAATATTAGCCAGGTGTGATAATCGACATCTGTAATACCAGTACTTGATAGGCTGAGACAGGATTGTAGGTTACAGGCAGCTTCAGCATAAAAGCAAGACTTAGCAACTTAGAAAGACCCAGTTTCAAATTAAAAAAAAAAAAAAAAGATGAAAAGGTCTAAGGGTGTAACTCAGAGGTAGAGAGGTAGAATGCTCCTGGGTTTAATTATTAGTATCAAGAAAAAAAAAAAAAAAGGTGAGAAATTTTACCTTTTCACTTGAAGGAACACTTCATAGCTTTTCTTTGGCATTTCCAAATTGCCAGCATCACTACTGTAACACTTTGGGGCCATTATTAAGTAAAATAAGTGATTCTTGAACACAAGCACTGTGAGATGCTGGCAGTTCCTCTGATCACTAAGATGACAACAACATGACTAATGGTCAGGTATCATATGTGAAATTCATATCCTGTAGAGAGAGATGATTCACATCCTAGGCAGGATGGAGTGGGATGGTGTGAGATCTCATCATACAATTCAGAATGCATGCAACTGAAATGTATGAGTTATTTAATCTGCAATTTTCCATTTAATATTTTCAGACTAGGGTGGACAATAGATCACTGAGACCATAAAAAATAAAACTGTAGATAAGGGAGGACTACCGTATAAATCCATATTCAAATATACACATTATATTCATTTTCATTATAAACAGAATTCTCACTTGTAAACAATTTAGTATGAAAATAAAATACTTGATACCATAGTTAACATCCTTAATCAATGTGTGGGGTACATATGACCAATTTAATAAGTGGATCACGGATTTCAAAGGAAGTCTCAAGCTATAATTAAAAGCACATACACCAAACTGACTGTAAATAAATTAAATTTAAAATCAATAATTAAGTTTTTTTTGTGTGTGTGTGTGTGGTACTGGGGATTGAACCCAGGGGCATTCTACCTCCGAGCTACACCCCCAGTCCTATTTTTTATTCTTTATTTTGAAACCGGGTCTCACTAAGTTGCGGAGTGCCTCACTAGGTAGCTGAGGCTGGTCGCGAACCCGGATCCTCCGGTCTCAGCCTCCTGAATGCTGGGATTACAAGCGTGCGCCACCACGCCCGGCAATAATTAAGTTTTTTAAAAACAAATATTTTCACATTTATAAAACATTACTAACTCTTAAGTGTAAAAGAATATAAAAATGGAAACTACCAAATATTAAGAAATGAATGGCAAAGTACTGAAAAAACTTTGGAGACACAGCCAAAGTCATTTAAAGGTTATATACACGACTGTAAGTGAGGCATAAGTTGACTCCAAGAAACTGGGAAAATTGCAACAGAGTTTAGTTAAACTGGGTATATAAAACATATAAGGCTACATGGAGATTAACTAAATGCATAGAAACAATCAAGAGAGACAACAACAACACATGCAGATTATTTGTAAATCCAAACAAGATTGACACATTTCTGCTCAGATGAGCTATTGGAAATGGCAGATATAAAGTGTTCTAATAACTAAACAGATACAAAACAAAAAGAACAGAATATTTTGAAAATATGAGGCCATCAAAATTATAATAAAGTTGAAAACATATGAAATTCTTTAATAAAATAATAATTGCCAAAATGAATTTGAGTGGGAATAAAAAGCCTTAAAAGTTTTAAATATTTATGTGATAGAGTAGCAATAAAATATTATTTGATAAAAGATAAAGGAAAAATGACAAGAATAGTTTGGGCAAACATTTAAGGCAGAGGTAACTCTTACCCTGTGCAAGCTCAGAGTTAAAAAAAAAAAAAAAGAGCATCTATCCAACTTATTTATTTGGCATCTAGCTTGATTCCAGAACAAAGCAGACCATGCAATAAAACTATATCAGGATTTACCAAATAGCATAGATGCAAAATTTCTGAATGCAATTTTAGAAAATATAAGTCAACTTAATAAAATTTGCATCATGTTCAGGTAGTTTATTTTAAAAATCCAAAGTGATGCTTCATTAGAAAATAATTTTACTTATAGATTAATGAAGAAGAGAAATATAGAAATATAGTCTTTTTTTTTTTTTTTTTTTGCGGTACTGGGGATTGAACTCAGGGGCATTCTACCTCCGAGGTACACCCCCAGCCCTATTTTTTATTCTTTATTTTGAAACCAAGTCTCACTAAGTTGCAGAGTGCCTCACTAGGTAGCTGAGGCTGGCCGCGAACCCGGATCCTCTGGTCTCAGCCTCCTGAATGCTGGGATTACAGGC
>PVLC010003442.1:0-97506 GCA_004027655.1 Graphiurus murinus
TGTAATCCCAGCATTCGGGAGGCTGAGACCGGAGGATCCGGGTTCGCGGCCAGCCTCAGCTACCTAAGTGAGGCACTCTGCAACTTAGTGAGACCCGGTTTCAAAATAAGGAATAAAAAATAGGGCTGGGGGTATAGCTCGGAGGTAGAATGCCCCGGAGTTCAACCCCCAGTACCGCAAAAAAAAAAAAAAAAAAAAAGCGAATGCAGTGCTGACACATGCTGGCTGTAACTCGGATGAAACTTGAAAACATCCTAAGTAGCCAGGTGTGGTGGCATACGCCTGTAATCCCAGCATTCGGGAGGCTGAGACCAGAGGATCCGGGTTCGAGGCCAGCCTCAGCTACCTAGTGAGGCACTCCGCAACTTAGTGAGACCCTGTTTCAAAATAAAGAATAAAAAAATAGGGCTGGGGGTGTAGCTCAAAGGTAGAATGTCTCTGAGTTCAATCCCCAGTACCGCAAAAAAAAAAAAAAAAAAAAAAAAAAAAAAAGAGAGAGAGAAAACATCCTCAGTGAGCCAGGTATGATGGTGTTCACCAGGGAGGCTGAGACAGGAGGATCACAGATTTGAGGGCAGCCTCAGCAATTTAGTGAGATCCTCAGCAACTTAGGCCTCGATTCCAAATTTAAAAAGAGTTGGGGGGTATAGCTTGGAAGTAGAATGCCTCTGGGTTCAATCTCCAGTACTCCTTCCCCCCCAAAAAACCCCAAAACATGCTGAGTGAAAGAAACCAGATAGGGAGGAAGGGAGGAACAATTTAATAGGAGAGCGGTTATATTTGGAATGGCGGTGGTGCTTAGAACTAGTTAGAGGTGGAACAAAACTGTGTGTTATTTCCTTTACATGATTTTAAGCCAGGCATGGCGGCCATGCCTGTAATTCCAGTACGTGGGAGGCTGAGACAGGAGGCTCACAGGTTTGAGGTCAGTCTCAGCATCTTAGCAAGACCCTCTTAAAAAAAGAGTGGGAGGCCAGGGGTGTAGAATACCCCTGGGTTCAATCCCTAGTACAAAAAAAAGAAAGAAAGAAAGAAAATATTTTATATTATTCGACCTTCATTTCAGTAAGTTGTTAGCCAGGAGCAGAGTCCCCTCCCTTGAGGCCGAGCCTAGGTGCCACCTGCCGGGCCCGCTGGAGATGGCCTGGAATTTTCCAGTGCTTTGTCCCTCCTGACTCAGCGTGGACGGCTCACCTTCCTCTCACACCCCCACGTGTCTTTGTCTTTTTTTCTTGTGGTGCTGGGGATGGAACCTGGGGTGCTCTACCTCTGAGCTACACCCCCAGCCAGCCCGATTTTATTTTTCATTTTGAAACAAGGTCTCACGAAGTTGCTGAGGGTCTTGCTAAATTGGTGAGGCTGGCCTCAAGCCTGTCCTCTTCCTGTCTCAGCCTCCCAGGTGCTGGGGTTACAGGTGTGCACCGCCACACAGGGCTGCAATTTGCCTTTCTAATCAATTCCCACAGGAAGCTGGTACTGCTGGCTGGGTACCACACTTTGAGAACCACCGCTCTGGACCAGAGAATGAAAACTCACAGGGTCCAAAAGGGCTCCAAGGCTTGCCTGATACGATAAGGAGTTATTTCACTTTCTGGCAATCAAATCAGGCTTGACTGAGCTTGATTTTTCCAGTTTTGAAGCCCTCCATGTCTGGCCTCTTCCTCCATCCCGAGTTGCTATTTGAAGCTTCTGCCACGCGAGGGCGCTCTCGCATTTGGAAAGCGAGCCTCTCCCTTCAAGTTAAGACCTGAGCTAGAAACAGAAGCCTTCCTCCCTTGATCAACATTTGAATACACAGAGGAGACTTGGGAGTCTGAGACAGGAGGATCGCAGGTTGAAGGCCAGCCTTGGCAACTTAACAAGACCCTGTTTCAAAATATAAAATGAAAAAGACTGGGTGTGTGGCTCACAGGTAGAATGCCTCTGGGTTCAATCCCTGATACCCAAAACAAAACAAAACCGAGTACAAAGATACCTGCTTTGTCTCCATGGGTGGCTACACACAGGGCTCTTCCATTCTTTCTTTCCCTATGAGGATGTTCTAAAGTCCTGCTGGGTGTGCATCTGCCTTCCCAAGGCGGCCGCGCTTGTGCCACGTGGGCTGTTTATGGTCCCTGAAGCACTGTTTCAAAACCGTTTCTCCATGAGCTCTTTGGGCCAATGGTTGGCGTGTGGAATCCACTGTCAAATGTGAGCCCTGTGACGGGGCAGAAGGTGAACATTGTCTGCCCTGACACTGTAACCGCAAACGCAGCCCTGTCACCCAACACATGAGCCCAGGATAAGGTAAACAAGATCAGCTGGAAGCAGCTCTCCCTCACCCGAAAGCACCTGCGTCACAGGGGATGCAGCCCAGCGGCCGTCAGCGCCTGCCAGGAGGTTCTGTCCACTTCCTGGTAACTTTCCTGTCTTCTACCCTAAGTGTAAGCAAAGGCTGCTTTCTGTTTAAAACTTTAAACCCAAACTCCAGCTGGTGGGACAAGGATCAGGGTGTAGACAGGCCCCCGAGGACAAGCAGGTGCTGCTGGGCCTGCCCTGAGCTTCCCCTCCCAACCAGGGACCTGGGGGAGAATTCTTGCAGCCATTTTTAGTTTTTGTGGTCTTCGCAGATGCCTCTAAATCCTAAGTACTGACTTTGTAATTCAGGTGCTTGACAATCTTCGATGACTTAATTACGAGGAAGCTCACTGACCAGAAAGCCTCTCGGCTGATCTCACTGGCTCGGGGGTGGCCAGCCGTCCTGGCCAGGGCCTCCCTGCCACCCCCAGTGGAGGGGGGACTCCTGCGGCCTGTGCGCCCTCAGGGGCCCACGGGGGACCGAGCTCCACATGCACCTGCCCTGCTGCACTGTCGGCTCCTGCACAAGCGGTGTGAGGACTGGGCACGCTCTCCCACAGCCGCGGGGCTCGCTGGCTCGCTCGGGTGTCCTCTCTTCCTGCTCCTTAAGTCCGGCTCACTGCGCTTTTTTTTTTTTTTTTGGTACTGAGGATTGAACCTAGGGGGCATTCTACATGTGAACGACACCCCAGCTGCCCCCCTTTTTATTTATTTATTTATTTATTTATTTATTTATTTGTGGTACTGGGGATTGAACCCAGGAGCATTCTACCTCCAAGTTATACCCCCAGCCCTATTTTTTATTCTTTAGTTTGAAACAGGGTCTCACTAAGTTGTGGAGTGCCTGACTAGGTAGCTGAGGCTGGCCTTGAACCCGGATCCTCCGGTCTCAGCCTTCCGAATGCTGGGATTACAAGCGTGCGCCACCACGCCCGGCTAATCATCATCCTTTCTACTGCACCATTGGTTAGAGCATTCACGAAATTCTGCTCTCCACAGACCCCTATTACTTTATTTATTTATTTTATGAAGCTGGGGATTGCACCCAGGGACCTTCTACTTCTAATCCTTTTTTTTGGTTTGTTTGTTTGTTTTTTTAATTTGAAACAGGGTCTCAAGCCAGGCATGGTGGCACATGCTTGTAATCCCAGTATGTGGGAGGTTGAGACTGGAGGATCACAGGTTCGTGGCCAGCCTCAGCTACTTAGTGAGGCCCTCTACAACTTAGTGAGACCCTGTTTTAAAATAAAGAATAAAAAAAATAGGGCTGGGGATGTAGCTTGAAGATAGAATGCCCCTAGGTTCAATCCCCAGTACTGAAAAAAAAGAAAAAGAAAAAGAAACAGGGACTCACTAAGTAATGAGTTACTAAGTTGCTGAGGACTTTGCTAAGTTGCTGAGGCTGGCCTAGAACCTGTGATTCTCCTGTCTTAGCCTCCCAAATACTGGGATTACAGGTGCTACCATGCCTGCCTCCTTTTTATTTTTTGTGTTGAAACAGGGTCTCACTAAGTTGCTGATTCTGGCCTCCTGGAACCTGTGATCCTCCGATCTCATCCTCCTAAGTCCTGAGATTACAGGCAGGGGCCACCACACCCAGCCTCTTCGGATGGCTTATCGTGAGGGAAAGATGAATTGGTGCTCCAGGGATTGAGTTCCCAGGGGGAAGACTTGGTTGATCAGACTCGGCTCTAGGGAGTATTCAAGAAACAGATAAAAAGTAAGAGAGTGGGCCAGGAGCAGTGGCGCACTCCTGTAATTCTAGTACTTGGGGAGGCTGAGACTGGAGGATTGCAGGTTCTAGGCCAGCCTCAGCAACTTAGTGAGAAGAGGAGAAAGAGGAGGAGGAGGAGAAGGAGAAGAAAAGAAGAAAGAGGAGGAGGAGGAGAAGCAAGAGGAGGAAAACAAGGGCAAGGCTTGGACAGGAGCTGGAGATGTCGGCTTGAAACCCAGCATCAGGCATCCACCTAGGAACACTTACCCTCGCGCCCGTGACACCCGCCTCGTGTGCCTTCCCACACTCCCTGGACACTGGCTAAGCAGCCGTCTCGATTTGGGGGTAAACTCGGCTAACTCTCTGTGGTTGGGAAGCAAGTCCTGGAGGGCGGATGTGCTGAAGATGTACTGACGGCCAGGCCAGGCCTTCCCTCCCTGTCGGGACGGGAGGTCGAGCCGCCAGAGCCAGTTGCTGCTTCCACGGAGGCCGGCGTGTTTGGACGGGCCGCAGCGGCCTTTCATGCCGGTGCTTGCTCCCAAGTCAGGAACAGATGGTTTCCTCAGCTAAACAATAGTTTGCCGCGGGGTTTAGCGAGTGCTCTGCCTCTTGCCAAGAGCTTTCTGGAACTGGGTGACCTCTTGTTCATGCAAGGTCGCCTGTCTCTGGCCCTCCCTTCCCAGCCCACGCTGCATCCGCTCTTGCACTGGGGAGGGACTCTGCAGCCCAGTCTTTCTTTGCGCTGCCCTCCTGTGCTTCTCCATGTTGCTGGAGAGCGTAAGCTTGTTAAAAACTTCCCCAATACTCCATCTTGTAACTTAGATATCGTATAAGGCGCAATAACTATTTCATAACCATGGCAGTTTATTAAATGGTCCTAGAATCGGACAGCATTCTGCTACACTCATCGGGCCCTTCGGTGTGGAGGTCTGTCAAGAGCCTGGGGCAGGAGAGGGCCCGGTCCTCTAGGAGGCCGTCTCTGCTGCCTGGTTCCAGGGGTTTTACTGAGAGGCCACCTAGGAAAACCTCCTGTGCGCTTTCCTCCAAACAGACAAAACTCATTCTGCAAACCTCACTAAGCCAATAATGTAATCCAACAGAGGTGTACTCCTCTATGAAAGCCAACTCAAAACCACTCAACTTCCAAAAATGGGAATTAGAAGAAGTGAAGAAGACAGGCCACAGTCTCCCGCCGTGGGGGCCAGCACGGGCCGGGGCCGCGGGACGCTCATTCTCCCTTTACCAAAAGTGTCCCGAGAAACAAAGCAAGGCACCCCCAGGGACTGAGCTGGCGTCCACCCCGGAGCCTACATTTTCTTTCCTTCATTTTTCCTTCTTCCCTTCCTCCCTCCCTCCTTCCTCTCCCCTCCCCCCCTTCCTTCTTTTTTGGAACTGGGGATTGAACTCAGGGACTTTCTTATCTGAGCTACACTCCCAGTCCCTTTCCCCCTTTAACATTTTTTGAAAGAGGGTTTGGCTAAGTTACAGCACACTGGCCTTGAACCTGTGATCCTTCTGTCTCAGCCTCCCAAGTACTGGGATTCCAGGCGTGCGCTGCCACCCCAGGCTTGGCGCCTATATTTTTAACAGTGCTATATAGCCTTTGATAATTGAGCTATCAAGGAAGTGTACTTTTGACCTACAAAAGGCAATTCTAACCCATTTTATACAAATATTCAAGAGGGACTTTTCTGTTCAACTGGAACTGAATTTCTCATGACCTCCTGCCCAAGGGCTGGATGAAGTTCTCTCTTTCCAAGAAGCGCCTGACCCCACTCAGCCGCCCTGTGTGACTCCGGGGCTGGGGTCAGCTGTCTCCTAAAAAGGCAGAGAGTAAATCTTTTCGGCTTTGCAGCTAGATGGTCCCTTTCACACCTCCCCATGCCCCCACAGTCCACGCGCAGGTGCAGGGCAGCGGGCCATGTGGCTGGCTCCTGCCTTCACACCGGCACTAGCCAAAGAGTTGCTGTGTAAGCCGCGAGTGTAATCTTGCATGGTTTAGTAGCCACGTGTAAAAAAAGAAAAAAGAAGGGAGTGAAGTTAATTTTAGAAACATATTTTCTTTAACCTGATATATCTGGACTATGACTTCAATGTGTAGTAGTTTGCATTCTTTTTTCCCAAGTCTCCCCACCTGGTGTGTGTCTTGCACGCACAGTGCCTCTCAGGGAGCGGGTCACACACATGAGCGCAACCTGCCCACCTCGAACGGCGCCCAGAGCACGTTCACAACCTCGCTGAGCGCAAGCGTTCCGGCTCTTGTGTGTTTTTATGTGTATGCGTATGCATGCATATATCTTTACGTGTGCTTGCGGGTGCATACGTGGGTTTGCATGCACATATGTATTTATACATGTGTGCACACATGAGCTTGCATGCACATACGTGTATGTGCACATGTGTACATGTATTTATACGTGCATTCATGTGTTTGCATGTACATGTGTGCATTTATACGTCCACACACGAGTTTGTATGTGCATATGTGTAAGTCTACATGTCTTCACGTATTTTTGTGTGTTTGCATGTGCATGGCTGTGTTTGCATGTGTGTGCACACGAGTGTGCATGTGCATGTGTTTATATGTGTACGCACACATAGATTTGCACACATGTCTGCATATGTGTTCACATGTGTGTGCATGTGTCTGTGTGTGCATGGCTGTGTGTAGTTGCATATTTGCATGTGCATGCACACATGTATTTGCACATCCATGTCTGTGTATGTGTTCACATGTGTTTGTGTATGCATGACTGTGTGTATTTGCATGTGAATGCACACATGCATTTGCATGTACACACATATACACGTGCATGTGTTTATATGTGTACACACACGTGCACTGCACACTCACATCTGTGTATATGTTTACATATGTGGGCGCATGTGTTTGCTTGTGCATGGCTGTGTGTATTTGCATGTGTTCGTGTGTATAAGTTTGTACGTGTGTTTGTGTGTGTGTGTGTTTAGCAACCCACCCTCTATGGGAGGCAAGACCAGGAAGATGCATTCTCTGTCCACCAGGATGGAGGAACAGCCACACAGCACAGTTGGTGGCATGCTGGCCCGGGGCAGGGTGGGCGGGGTGCCGGGGGACCTGCAGACCAGTGGAGGCTGAAGGGCACAGCCTGGAAAGGCTGGTGGCCACTCTTGGGACAAGGGTGGGGCAGGCAAGGCGGGAAGGTGCCGGTCACACCGGGGAAGGCGCTTCAGGTCAGGTGCACAGTGCTTGAAGAGAGGCCGGGGGTGACTGTGACACAGGGCGGCAGGTGCAGGGTCACCTGGGCCTGCTCGAGTGGGGATGTGAGGAGGAGCCGGGTGGGACACAGCTCAGGGACAGGCCAGGGGGTGACTGTGACGCAGGGCGGCAGGTGCAGGGTCTCCTGGGCCTGCTCAAGCGGGGATGTGAGGACGAGCCGGGTGGGACACAGCTCAGGGACGGGGCGGGGTGCAGGAGACAGTGGGAGAGGCGGGGAGCCTAAGGTGAGCATGCCTTCTCTGCACACAGAGGGAGGGGTTGCCAGAGGACAGAGGGGCTCCATGCGGTGGACAGAAGGTGGCCTGAGGGGGCCCACAGATCTACGGCCCTCCCAGCAGGAGGGGCACCCGGGAGGCAGCGTTTGCTGCCTGCAAGCCAGTCAGCCCACAGATTTGATGTGCCCTGGACACACTGCTTGTCCCCAGCTAGAGAAGGGGCAGGGAGCAGAGGGCGGCCCTTCAGGCTGGGGTGGACGAGGAGTGAGGGAGGGGAGGCTGTGGGCAGGAGGGGCCTGCACATCAAGCCGCTCTCCTTCCACACAGGACTTTGATGTGGCATAAAGGTCACGGTGGCATCCTCTTAATGAATGGAAATTAATTCCTTTCTCTCAGCTTAACATCCTGACCCTGGTCCTCAAGCACTTACCCCTGACATTTTCGGAGATCAATTGAATTCTGAACTTCCCCGTGTCTAATGAGGACTTCAAAGGCATTGCAAGCTATGGACATATTACGAGATATTCTTTCCCTCCCCTGCATGGGACTCTGAAGAGAAGTGGCCGATCACATCGCAAAGCGCCTTATGTGAAGTCGTGATACAGGGTGATTTTGCCAACTCCGCCATCCTTTAAAAGTGCCTCGGGTCAGCCCTGGAGCTCGGGGCCCTCTGCGGCGGGCTGAGGCCTGCTCTAGCAGCGGGGCTGTGTCCTGGCCAGGGGCGCCTGACTCTGTGAGGGCAAAGGGCTAGGGTGGTTCTTCAAGGGTGGATGAAGAGAGGGCGGTAAGGGGCTCTTCTCTTATTCTCTCGTTTTAGTACTGGGGATTAAACCCAGGGGCATTCTACCTTCGAGCTCCACCCCCAGCCCTATTTTATTTTATTTATTTATTTTCTTGTGGTATTGGGGATTGAACCCAGGGACATTCTACCTCTGAGCTATACCCTGGCCCTATTTTTCTTCTTTATTTTGAAGCAGGGTCTCACTAAGTGGCGGAGTGCCTCACTAACTGTGGCCTCCCAAGAGCTGGGATTGCAAGTATGTGCCACCACAACAGGCTTATTTTATTTTTTAATTTTTGAAACAGGGTGTCATTGTGTCACAGAGGGCCTCACTGAGTTGCTGAGGCTGGCCTCGAACTTGAGATCCTCCTGTCTCAGCCTCCCTAGTACTAGGATTACAGGTGTGCGCCACCACACCCACCTCCTTTGTTTCCATGTCTTGAGACAATGTCCTTAATGGTGCCTGCAGAGGGCCACACTGTCACTTGACCCGGAATGAGCCGGCTTCACTCATCAACTGCGGGACGCTGGGCAAGTTAAGGCTGCTGTCGGCACCTTTGGTGTGACTCAGTGCCTCACCCTCATAGGCAGTTAGCAAATGTAGAGGTGCAGGGAGTGAGCAGTCCCTGGGAAAAGGGTCACTCTGCTTGCATTTCCTTCAGGCATGAGCCCGCCCCAGGCCTTACACCTACTGGACAGACCAGTGGACCTGGATGGAGGTAGGTGCACCTTCAGCTGCCTGCTCTCGCTCCTGCATTCAATGCGGCCCACCTAACTTCAGAGTGAAAGCTCCTGTTATCACGGCCCTCCCCAGCATCATTGCAAATCCAGAGTGGCTGGCCTGCCTGCCTCCCCTACTGGGGATTAAACCCAGGGACATTCTACCTCTGAGCTGTACCCCAGCCATCTATCTTTCTTCTTTCTTTCTTGTTTGTTTGTTTATTATTGTGAAATAGGGCCTCACTAATTTTGCTAAGGCTGGCATTGATCCTGTGATCCTCCTGTCTCAGCCTCCCAAGTGCTGGAACTACAAGCATAGTGCCTGGCCAGAGTGGTTCTTGAGGAAAAGAATGAAAATACTACATTAACCACAGACCAGTTCGCTCCCTGGCTTTGCATCTTTGTGCCCGGGCCGTGCCTTCTGGAGGTGCTTCAGGCGATCTCAGCTGTACAGTCCTCCTTGCATGCCCTGCCTCTGCAGTGTGTGGAGCGCATATTTTACAAAGGGGGCTGCATTAAAGCCAAAGAGGGATTTAACCCCGAAGCACACCGGGCATGCTTGCTGCACTCCGGCACGATGTGCAGTGCACACTTGTAACAGGCACCAGGTGCTACATAGACGCAAGGCCCGCGGAACAGGAGCACTTGACAACCACACGGAGTCCCTAGCAACCTGAGGACTCCGATTGTCAGCACCAGAGACTGAAAACCTGCAGCTTCTTCTGCCGGGGAGCCTGGCCACCTCGCTGTGCCTGACCTGCTTTCCAGGTGATGCGAATCAATCTCTCCAGGTGGTGCAAGAATCTCTCTCTCCTCTAAAATAGCACATGTTGTACAAAGTTTGTATGGCGTGTTAACAAATAGGGAACCTGGCTTGGTCACGATCACAATAAACACTCTTGAAAGCGCTAAGCCTGTGCTTTGGTTGTTTCCCACACACTAAGTCTGCTCAGCACGTGCAGACATGGCAGCCTGGGGATGTGGTGGGTCGGGGGATCTCTTGAGAGAGAGGAGAGGATTCTGTGAAGAGTCCAGAGCAGTTCCCAGGGCGGGAGAGACGGGAACACAGCTCAAGGCAGGGGGGTCTTCGACTTAGGAAACAGAAAGGACTTCCAGCACGAGCCAGTCAGAGACATAGACAGAAATGTACTTAAGAAAGCAAGAAAGTGCCGGGCATGGTGGCGCACGCTTGTAATCCTAGCATTTGGGAGGCTGAGACGGGAGGATCCGGGTTCTCGGCCATCCTCAGCTATCTAGTGAGGCCCTCTGCAACTTAGTGAGACCCTGTTTCAAATTAAAGAATAAAATAGGGCTGGGGGTGTAGCTCGGAGGTAGAAGGCCCCTGGGTTCAATCCCCAGTACGACAAAAAAAAAAAAAAAAGAAGAAGAAAGTCACATTCGAGAGAGAATTCAGGTCAGAGTGAGAGAAATGCCCTTAGCAAATTAGCAAGACACTGTTTAAAAAAAAAAGTATTGGGGGTATAGCTCAGAGGTAGAATTCCCCTGGGTTCAATCACCCCCCAAATTGATTAGTAGCTGGAGATTTAAAAAAAAAAAAAACTTATGAAAGAAGCTCTGAGACAAAGAAAAGCAGAGGTTGGAACAGAAGGAAAAGGACAAATCTCAGCGCGTTGCACCATGCCTCGCTGTCTTGGTCTCAGTCCTGGAAGCAGGCCAGTCCATTTAAGCGGCAGCGTCCCACTTTGGAGTGCGTACTACAAATCCTCCATGGCACCCACGCTGACGCTGATGACACGGGGAGGGGTGGGGGCGTGTAATGTGCATTATTCTGTTTTCTGCTGCTGGAACTGAATAGGTGTAACTTACAAGGACAGAGGTTGGTCTAGCTCGTGGTTCTGGAGGCCCAAGAAAATGCACCGGCCTCTGGTGACACCTTTGTGCTGCAATGCCTCGTGGGGGAAGGTGACAGGGCATGAGAGGGCTGCCGTGGGTGACACCTTTGTGCTGCATTGCCTCGTGGGGAGGGTGGCAGGGCATGAGAGGGCTGCCGTGGTTTGGGTACGTATCCACCAGGCCCCAGGGTTGAGGCGTTGTCCTGGGTCCGAGGTGCTCTTGGGAGGGGGAGCCTAGTGGGGGACGTTGGGGCACGGGGCACGTGCTTAAGGAAGATGGAGGACTCCAGTATCCTACTCTCTCCCTCAGCTTCCCAGGGCCACCAAGCGGATAGCTCATCTTGTTGTGGGATAACACGGTCTCACTCGTGGGTCCTTGGCCTCTGTGATAAAAAGAATTTTAACACGTGCCAGTCAGGAACAAAAGGCAGGAATTTATTTAGGAAAGTAAGGGACTTGGGGGAAACAGGTAAACGGAGATCTTTCGGGCCATGCAGGCAAAAAAGGGACAGAAGAGAGGAAGCGGGCCTTTTATTATAAACTTTTAAGAGGGGCAGGCACAGAAGCAGTCTGGACGTCCTCCTTTCTCAGGTATTGGTGTTCCATAGGTAGGCATTCCAAGTTGGATCCTCCTCCTTTCTCAGGTTTCGAAGATGGGAGGTCGTTGAAGTCTGGCCTTTGTCCAAAAGGATTTCCGTTGGGAGCAGGGTCTATGAACTCTCCAGAATTTAAAGCTATATTTTTCCTTTCCTTCCCAATGTCTCCTTCCTGCCTAAAATTTTTATTCCTTCTACTCTACCTCATCAATCTTGCTACTTGCCTGGCCACAAACTCAAATACAACAGGCCCACTGCCCGTGGACTGAGATCTCTGAAACTGCAAGCCAAAGTGAACCTTTCCTCTTTTTAAGTTATTTCATATCGGGCGTTTGTTACTGTAACACAAAACTGACTAGTAGGAGCCAAACTCGCTTTCATGAGAAATCCATTCTCATGATAACAGATTCACTTCTGTGACAATGACTTGAATCACTTCCAGGGCCTCAGCCCTCCTGATCTGAGCACCGCTGACTAGGCCCACCTCCCAACGCGGTTGCACTGGGGATTAACTGTCCAACACGTGGGATTTGGGGGACACATTTCAACCTGAGCGTGGCTCTCATGCAGTAGTTTTCACTGTGCAGAAGCGCTAACCCCGTTCATACCCATGGTGGTGACTCAGGTTGAACATTCAAGGTCTTTGGAATGAAGACATGATGTCACTCAACTGCACTGCTGTGTGGCAATGTTTTACTACTGATAGAAGTAGCACTCAGTCCTGATCTCAGGAAAGCACACGATGTTTCAAAGCAAACCCAGCGCCCTTCTCCAAACAGTTGTTGAACGGCAGAGCCACATTGCTTAGGAAATGCCAGGGAGAGACCAGGCGCTCTGCTGAGCGGAGGCCGGCCAAGAGCTGTTTGTCTGGGGGCGGGGGCTCTGTTTGTGTGCAAACTTTCGGTCGGTGTATTTTGTTTTCCTAAATCTCTGGACGGCATTGGTACAAGGATTGCCGGCTGGGAAATGGCGTAGAGCTGAGCAGAATAAACATCATCCCCAATTCCTGTCCACTCTCAAACCACCCTGACCCCACAGCTGGAGATGGGGGAGTGTTTTCTCAGTCCCCCTTAGGAAGAAAAAGAAAACAAAGAAAGAAAAGTCAAAAAGCCTTCCTTACACCAAACACGGCCTCCTGAGGGGCTCCTGAGGCGCGGGCAGGATGTTAGCACGGCGGGCCTCCTGTGGTGCCCTCTCCCAGGCTCCTGCCGGGCCCACAGCCCCTGCTCATCCCCAGAGCCTCGGCCTTCTCCCCTGTCCCAGGGGCTCGCCCCCTCCTTCCTAATGAATGCCTTGGAGCTCTGAAAGGACTTCCTTCCCTGCAACAGGTTCCCCTTGACCTTGGTTTTCACACACCATTTCTTAAAAGGCCTCTGCTCCCTTCTCTTATAAATACTTAAGAATGCATTTTGATTCCTATTTTCTCTCTGGCTTCCACATGAGAGAAACACGTGACCCTTGGCTTTCTGAGACCGGCTGATCTCTCTTAGCACCATGTTCTCTAGTTCTAGCCACTTTCCTGCACATGACATCATTTTGTTGTTCTTTAGGGCTGAGTAAAATTCCATTGTGTGAGCCGGGCATGGTGGCGCACGCTTGTAATCCCAGTACTTGGGAGACTGAGGCAGGAGGATCGCAGGTTTGCAGCCAGCCTCAGCTACTTAGTGAGGCCCTGTGCAACTTAGGGAGAACTTGTTTCAAAATATAGAATAAAATGGGGCTGGGGGTGTAGCTCGGAGGTAGAATGCCCCGGGTTCAATCCCGAGTACCACACACACAAAAAAACCTCTTGTGTGTATACACCGCATTTTCTTTGTCCATTCATCTGTTTGTGGACACTTGGGCTGGACCATAATTTGACTATTGCCAATTGCGCTGCTATGGATATGCATGTATTGCTATAATATTCTGACTTTAATTTCTTTTGGAAAGATGCCAAGGAATCGTATAGCTGGGTCATACGGTGGTTCCATTTCTAGTGTTTTGGGGAACCTCCTTTCCGATTGCCATAGTGGTTGTACTAATTTAAAATCCCACCAGCGGTGTATAAGGAGCCGGTAGAATAGTGGAGAGGGCTGGGGAAGGGAGGCAATCACAGGTGTGGGGAGGGCGGCTCGGGGCCCAGGGCCCGGGGCGGAGGGAAGCGCCCCAGGCGCTGTGTGCGCGCATGCTGTGTCATTTTGAACCTCACCATCACGTATAATTACGGGGCACCAATGAAAGTCTTGCTGTGGTTGGAGACAGAATGTCCCAGAAGCGCTCAGGGTCGATACAGGGCTGCCCCTTAGTGGCCCTGCGTTGCTTCTCCTCCCCCTTCCTCAGGGGAGGGGTCAGAGTGAGTCTCTGCGGGTCCAGTCCGTCCAGCTGACCCCATCCGCTGAAGTCTAGCTTGCTGTCTGACACTAACAAGGGAGCCCGCCTCACCAGTCCCAGGTGAATTCCCTACATTGGATTCTATGTTTTGGGTCTTGAGACTCCCCCAGAGGACCATGTGCAGGGTTGGTCCTCATCCGTGGTGCTGTGGGGAGGTGGCCCAGGAGAAGGAAGGAGGACATGGGGGTGTTCCCTTGGAGGGGCACTGGTGCCTTCACCCCTTCGCGTCTGCCTCTGTTTTCCAGTTGCCATGATGTGAACATCTTCCTCTCCCACGCACCCCTTACTGTAGTCATCAGTATTTTCATGACTATAATCCAAAGACCTGACATGTAACTGAGAGGAAGGAAGATTTTATTTCTTTACGATTCGGGGACTTTGAATTTAGTCCCTGGGAGGCCAGGGACTGCACATCTCAGGGAACGGCAGCAGGAGGCGGAGGGAGGGAAAGCACAAGGCTTCGCTCCTTACATCATGGAGGCCGGAAGCCAGGGAACAAGTGGGAAGGAACCGTGTAGAGTCCCGAGGCCACAGTCCAGGACCCACCTTCTCAGCCTCACCCTGCCAGCCTGGGCCACCGCGCAGAGAAACCCACTACAATGGACTTATCCTCTGCTGAGACTGCAACCCAGACCTGCTTCCAACATTGCCGCTCCGTTTCTGTGAGGCTTGGGGGAGCCCCCGAGTGCAGACCGTGACACCCGCCATGATGCACTCCTCCCCACAGGCTGAAAGCAGTGCGGCCAACCAGACTGCAGCTCGGAAACTGCGAGCCTGACAACCCTTCCCATGGAGAGCCGAGTGCCACCGCACTCACTGCCCGACACTTTTTTTTTTTTTTTTTTTTTTTGTGGTACTAGGGATTGAACTCAGGGGCATTCTACCTCCGAGCTACACCCCCAGCCCTATTTTTTTATTCTTTATTTTGAAACCGAGTCTCACTAAGTTGCGGAGTGCCTCGCTAGGTAGCTGAGGCTGGCCCCGAACCCGGATCCTCCAGTCTCAGCCTCCCAAATGCTGGGATTACAAGCGTGTGCCACCACGCCCGGCTTGCCCGACACTTTTCTGGTTGTCTCTTTCTTTATAATTGTCTCCCCCTACAAGAATATAAGTCTCTTGGAGGCAGGGACCTTGTCATTTTTCTCTGCTGTCTCCTCATTTCCAGAACGATGCCCAGGAACAAGGGGCTGGCGACTAGGAGGGATGAGACTCAGGGTCTGCTGGTTTATAAACCCACACACCACACCCTCTCAAGACGGAAAAGCCCTGGTACTGGGGGGCAAAGCCATGTCCCCTAAAATTCATATGATGGAACCCCAGCTTCGCCGCATGGTAGTGCATTGGAGATGGGGCCTTAATAGAGATGATTAAGTTAAAATGGGATCATACACACGGGCATTAATCCAATACAACTGGTGCCCTAATAAGAAGAGATTAGGGTACAGTTACACAAAGAGAAGATCATGTGAAGACGCAGGGAGAAGAAGGCATCTATGAGCCAGGAGAAAGGCCTCAGCAGAAATCAGTCCTGTTGGCACCTTGGCCCTGCACTTCTGCCTTCAGAACTAAGAGACAATGAATTTCTTTTATTTAACCACTCAGTCTCCGTGTACTTTATTATGAAAACCCACCTAGATGATTATACTTATCACTGGCCCCTCAGGAGCAGGCAACCCATTAAAAACCCTTGCATTCCCCACAGCATGCGGCTCAGTGTCAGGTTATGATTTGGCCTCAATAAGCATGTGTGGATGACAATAGTGTTGACAGGGATTCATTCTTAGCATGTTCTATTAAACATTTTGATACAAAAAAATACACACTCAGGTGGAGGCCGAAAAACATAAACCGAGAAGTACTCTGTGTTCCTTCTGTGTGCCGGCCTGCTGCCTCCTGCTCATAGGGCTTCACAGAAGAGCTCACTTCTCTGGGCTTTGAATTCTATGAAATGGGGGTAATAAAGGCATCCTCAGAAGGCTGCTGCTAAGATCTGAATAAGGTAATGTAAGTCAGGAATTTAGCTCAGCACCTGGCAGAGATAAGTGGCAAGATAAGATTGAGTATTATGCAAGTTTCTGCTAATAATAATTACAATGAGATATTTGCCTTGGCACATGGCAGAATTAAATGTGCTTAGCAATTAATCTAGTGACAGAGGCTTTCAAATTTGTTAGTAACGTTTTCCTGACGACCTGCTGCTGCTTTGTTCTCTTCAGCCCCACAGTTTTGTTTTTAACATTGTTTAGAAGTGATAAATATTTATTAGGAAATGTGAAATAGTGAGACATGGCAGAGAACCTGGGAACAGGAGGAATTGAAAAAGACCCTCAGTATCGCCTTCTGTGAGGTGTGTGTGTGTGGGGGGGGTGAGCAGGGAGCTGAACCAGGAGATCAGGCCCACCAGCCCACAAGATAACAATTCAAATTTAGAATAGAAATTGGAGCCAGGTGTGGTGGCGCACTCTTGTAATCCCAGCATTTGGGAGGCTGAGACCAGAGGATCCGGGTTCATGGCCAGCCTCAGCTACCTAGTGAGGCCTTCCGCAACTTAGTGAGACCCTAAAATTAAAAAAAATAAAGAATAAAATATAGAATAAATAAATAAAATAAAGAATAAAAAAATAAAGAATTAAAAAAAATAGGGCTGGGGGTATAGCTCGGAGGTAGAATGCCCCTGAGTTCAATCCCCAGTATCCCCCCCCCCAAAAAAAGAATAGAAATTGGGCAAAAGGCATTGGTCCCCAAGATCCAATTATGATCAATCATAAAAGAGCAGATGAGGAGCTTTATAAGGTTTCAAAGCCCACCTCCCCAGAGTGTCAGTGGTTACCCCCCACCCCCACCCCATGTATCCTTCCTGGTTACTCCCCACCCCCACCCCATCTACCCTTCCTTGACTTACACTTCCATATTTCTATACCCTCCTTAGTCCTTGGACTTCATTTACTGAAATGCACCGGACAAGAACCCTGTAAGGGGAGACCCCCGTTTCAGTCATGGTGCGTTGGCTGGAAGATGGAAGGGTACGAAAGGTTCTCCTCTGAGCCTCTGGCAGGTGTTCTTACAGGTTCAAACCAGGCAGTTGACCCCACGTGGCTTACAGAGAGACTTAGTCTGCACCAGTGCCTCTTGGAATAACAACGGCAAGGCTCAGCTGCTGGGGTGTCCCTGTGCATAGGGGGAAAACAGAACAAACAAACTGAAGAGACGGTGGCGTTGCTTGCCGCTGCTGCTGTTGCTGCCACCACCGTGGCTGTGGGCACCAAACCACCGGGACGCAGAGGGCAAAGCCATTTTCCCACCAGCTGATTCGATGATGCCACAGCGTAGCAGAAAGGTCGCAACCCACCCCAGTTCCTTGTGCACAGTGCTGAGAGCTGAGGTGCACGCACGCACACACGCACGCACGCACGCACGCACACACACACACTCGAATGCAACCTGGTCATCCACAGTCACGAGGTTTTCTCCACGGCTGGTGTGCAGCTGCAGCCACGAGAGGGGTCCACTCTCATGTGGGTCGCTATCCGTCCCTATGAGCCGCACATTCGGGGGCCTTTGGCCACTATAGGCTGTGAACACCTGCCAGGTGCTGCTTCCTTCACTAAAGGAAGAGAGAAGCAGCAGCCAGAAAGCCATCTCCACCTTAAGATCTACAATAATATTTGGGTGTATTGAATGGGCTTCTAAATTGTTGGCATATAGGAAAGGAATATTGTAGGGTGGCTTCGTTTTGGGGTCTTTACTAAAAGACAACAAGGGTTGCTGGAAATCAGGGTTCAGGTCATCGTGTGACTTTGTGTTCATTGCTTTGATGGAAACAACTCTTCATTCTTGAGCTCCCTAAAAATTTAGAGACAACAATTTAGAAGTCCATTTAATAGACCCAAATATTATTGTAAATCTTTAGAAGCCAAGAGCATTTTTAAAGCATTAAGTAGATTTTGTATTTACTTGATTTAATTTAATAATTAAGTCATAGATTGCTCCTGAAAAATTAAGACATCGGATAAGGATTATTAGAATCTTAAGCCATTTTCTTGCCACAGAGAAAAACTTCAAAAGCAATGAACATTGAATTTGAAAACATCCGAGAAAGACAAACATAATATTGATTGACTATTTATGTAGGAAAAAGGGCATGTATTAATATTTCTAAGGACATTTTTTACTTTAATTTCATGAACAAATCTCAGATTTACTCAGTTGTCAGATTTATTTAAGTCATATGAACTAAAGACATTTGGTTTTATCTTTTTTTATGTTATGATCACTCACTTATTAATATGTCAGTTTGGGGTACCATGTGGACAAAATACAGACACATCACACACATAACACAACAAACAACATCAGCAGGTAGGAGACAAGAGAGTTACAGATATTTACTACCCACAGCAAAGCCAGGTGTAGAGCTTCCAGAAATCAAAACACATCCTCTCACGGATTTTATTGCATGACAGACATGGGGGAAACCCTGTCCAGTCGGCCATGTTTGGGCACCATGGCCAGTCATGGGTGACACTGAATCAGACCACCTGTCTCCCTACGGCAGGCAAGCACTGCAATCACCACCACTGCCTATCTCCTTTCTTATCCCCGAAATGAGATGACTTCTGTCCTTTTAGTCAAACCAAACAGAATGAATAGCTGCTGAGTACAAATAGCAGGAGAGGAAAAACAATAAGAGCCTCTAGATAGACAAAACAAAAATAAATGAGAACAAAAATATATGTGGCAAACCCAGGTGAATTTGTAAAAACCTTGAGCTCAAAAAATGAAATGGCTGTAGTTATTATAGGGAAAAGCTAGATTGTGCTGCAAATTTGTACAGGTGCTTATTTAAGGAGACAATGATCGGGCCAATAAAACACTCCTGAACAATCTTTATCTGATCTGATAGAGCTACATGGAGATTTTAAAACTCCCTAGAAAAAGAGGCCAATTTTTATTGGGCCAGATAGAGGAATTATAATGATGTAAGGATCTGGGCTATACAGCCTGAGATTCATTTCCTTACCATTGGCCATTGTCCTGGGAAAACTAAACACAGAGAGACTAGGTGAGATTCCCCTGGGAGGAAAGAGAAGCCACAGATGGTCAGTAGGCACTGCAGCTACACCCAGTACACACAGTTACGTGACTGATGGTCAGAAACAGGTGCCAGCTCTACTGCTCCTGGTAACCATGGATGAATCCAATAGACTCGTCCTGCGTGGTCAGGCATGGACAGGGCTCAGGTTCGGGACCCAGACAATGCCTCGGGAAAGTCAGACAGTGAGAGAAGGTCTGTCTTTCAGATGAGAAAATTCCCCATCTTCCAAGGTGATCAGCACCCGCTTACCTTGTATTTTACAGAACTGGGGCTCTGTTGACCCTCAGACACTAAAAAGAAAGTGCCTAGTCTTTTCATGTGCCTGAGCTTGGTAGTGTAGATTAAGAGACAGAGAGGATGGCCACCAGAGGGAAATGTAAACAATGACCTAGTCTAAGATATTTTATTATGGCAGCCTGAATGGAGTAAGACAGCTGGGTATTCTAGGTTGGGAATTATTTATATTTGGAATTGAGAAAATATTGATTTATGTCTGTTAGCTTCCAGTGCACCTGTGGAGAAGGTCGACGTCACATGACCCTTGGTCTTTGCTACAAGCATTTGTGGTTTTGCTCTAGAAGACATAGGGATTTTGGGTCTGGGTCATCCAGTGTACTGGGCTCTTGGAAGAATCCCTCACCCTGAAAATTCCTATGGTGTATTTGCCTCCTAGCCAGATTAGCAGTGTATATTTCATTTGGGTGTGGATTAGAATGCAGCTGGCTGGTTCTCCTTTTTTTTTTCACATCATAGTGAGATTCATGGTGATAGGTAAACACATGTACATGGTTCCCTTAATCTTGGTGGATAGTCTTCTTCTTTCTAGCTGAGGCTGCCCAGGGCTTGGAGGCTATTGAGTCACTTCCTGGTACAAATCAAAGCTGTCAAAAATGCTGTGCTTGCAAGTGAATTTTCCACATATCTAGTGTAATACTAGCTCAATCCAGATCTTTAAAGCTCCCAGGCTTCATCGACACTAAATTGCAGGGCTTAAAGAGGAATGTTCATGCCATTGTGAGCCACTGAAAGATGTATGGGCTATTCAGGCTTCCACTCCGGGCTCGTCCCAGATTGAACGTCCAGTCCCTCTTGTTGACCTTCTGAGGCTCAGATGCGAGCAGAGGGCTGTTGGGAAGGGAGGCCGCCTGCGAAGGCTCCTATCAGTGTGACATTACAGACTTACCAGTCTTCAGCCACTGAGCCTTGTCACCGACAGGATTCGCTTAAATTCCGCCCAGCCTCCATCTGGTGGATGATGTGGTCCTTTCTCCCCTCAAGAAAGCCTTTGGAGTGTTTAGTGGGATACCACTGGTGCTTTTGTAAGGCTCGTGGGGGAGTGTGACTTTGGGCTTTATGAATGCTGCATTTATAGCTCTGCACCTTGGTCCGGGCAGGTGTGATCATTGCCCATGACAATCAATACACAAGACTAGGGCTCTTGCATGGACAGCCGTGGTTAACTCCACATTTTGGTCTTTTTGCTTCAAGTTCTTGACTCTCTCCTCTGGGCCACACTGTTCCTTGGTGTTCAGCTGCAGATGTATATGGACAGATAACCACGAAGAGGTAGGGCAACCCGTAACTTCAAGCTTACCTGGCAACCCACGTGAGGCTAGCCGGAAGCCAGAACCCTTCTCCTGGGATGGGTGGCCATGTCCCCTGCAGGACAAACCAGGCAGGAAGAAACCCTTAAAGGGGCCTGAGCCTGGGTCCAAGTCTAGTCTTCCATCTGAGCTGGCCACTGCTCCTCCTGAGGTTCCTCGCCTGAAGTTTGGGAAGGGAAATGCTGACCATTACAATCCCGGGGCTCTGTGTGGAGTTTTAGAAATCCTGAAGCTCTGTGTCATGTTTTTCACCTGCAGTTTGTGACTCCTCCAGCTTCCTTGATGTGGACAGGAGGAAGCATAGCCGTCCACACAGAGAACGCTGAGTATTTAAGTAACTGCGTGGGGTTTTGCACCCATATGATACACTTTTGCACTCCTAGAGAAGAGTGACCTACATTTCCATGGACTGACACGGGGCTGCTGGCCTCCAGGTGTGGTGAGAAAGGGAGTATCTCAGAATGTGGAGAGGAAACGGAGCTTCTTCCTCTCGTGGGGTGGAGGCCTGGAGCTGGGGCCAGGAGGGAGGGCGGGAGGGGAGGAAGCGGGCGGGGTTGCACCCTTCTCCTCTGGGCCGAGGTTGGGTTTCTGGGGACGGAGACATCTGTTGTGTTCATTGTGCCTGTGCTCCCGGGGTCGGCAAGGCCACCCAGAGTCTTATCAATGATGAGTGACAGAGCAGGACCGGCTGCCACTGGAAAAGGTGAGCTGTTGGGAAGAGGGTGGAGAGGTTGGGATAAGCCTCCCGGGGCAGGGCTGTTGAATTCATTTCCCTGTGTTGCTCCTGTTACTAATGGCAAATGCAGAATGGTCCGCATGGGGACACACCCACCTGGGCATTTTTAGGGACAACTCTTGCCTTTTCTAGCCCTTGTGAGGATAAGATTGTAGTCAGATCCACCACGCACTGAAGACCAAAGGGTTCACCACTTCCTAAGCATCATAAATGACTTCATTGGTTTATTTATTTTAGTAATAGGGATTGAGCCCGGGGGAGGGGGGCATTCTACCTCCAAGCTCTACTCACCATCCTTTTTATTTCTTATTTGGAAATAGGGTCTTGCTAAGTTACTGAAGGCCTTGCTGAGTTGCTAAGGCTGGTCTTGAACCTAGGATCCCTCCATCTCGGCCTCCCAAATATTGGGATTACTGACGTGACCACCACATCCAGTTCTAGAACTTACTCATCTTGTAGCTGAAAGTTTGTGCCCTTTGACCAACGCCTCCCTAGTCTGCCACCCCCACTCTCCTGGAAGCCAATGTTGTATTTTCTACTTGCATGAGTGACTTCTTAGGTAGAGCTTTCTTCCTGGAAACTTTAATAGTTTAAAAGACAGAGCTCACCGCCCTGAGTGAGCCCTTCTGCTCTGCCTCCCCTAGTTCTTCCCTGTAATGACCAGACAGCGCTCTATCCAAGGGTCCACCTGGAAGACCCAAATGTCCCCTTGCTGTGGAGCTGTCTCGGGGGCGGGGGCTCATCTCTCCTCAGAGAAGAGTCCTTTGAGGACTCCAGGCAAGTCTAGTCCTGCGCCTCATACATCGTCTCTCCCGGGCAAGCTCTCCTCCCCCGGGCTGCCAAACCCTCCTAAGACACCATCTGGGTTGTTTGGCCAGTCTTTACAGTTTGTGGAGATCTGTATGGTATTGCCTTGGTGAACCAACCTATTACCTCTTACTCCTAGTTATGTGTCAACTACCTCATCTAAACACCCACGAAAGTGTCATGGGATGAAACACATAAATAGTGCCATTCCGAGTTGAATTTGATCAGCACATCTACAGACACCCAGCAGTGCCCTTCTGAGCAGCAGACCCTTTTCGTAGAGAACAACTCTCAGTAAGAAACAAATCAACCAGCTAAAATTTTCCCCAGTGACTGCCAATCAGGATGGAATCTTAAACGAACAATTTCTTAATAAGGATTGTTTTATCATCCCAGATCATGTTTTATATTCCTCTCACTTTAATTCTTCTGAGCACATCTCATTGGTATTTCTGAGTTGTATCTTGCCATATCTTGCAAAGTGAGAGGGTGTTTTTTTTTTTTATAATTCTTTCCCACTAAAAATATGTCCCTTCCCTTTGAGCAATAGCTCTTCCACTTGGCACACCCTACTACTAAACACAGCAGTAGTCAGAAATGCAAATGAACGCTTACAGTGAACTCGGCGGCTCTGGAACATTCCTGAAGGCTGTGGAGCCCTCTGCAGCGTCTCCGTTCACCTAGTCGGAGATGAGATTTGGCCAGAGCAGCAGTCACTGTGTGTCCGTCTGCCCGTGTCCTCCCGGGGTCCTCGGTGGGCTAGCAGGATGCCCCCGGTGGCAGGAAGATGCCTGAGGCACGCTAAGTCCACCGTCCGAGGTCAGTTCTGAACTGTGTGGCCCACTGTGGTCATCACAAGCTTTGGGCTGTGTCCAAGGGTGAGTCTGCCGCCCAGCGCCCTGGGAAGGGGGCCATTGTCTGTGCTTCTCTCTTCCCGCTCTCCTATGAGACACACCGCAGCTCAAGTCACTTGATGTATGCTGCCTGGAGCAGGGTGAGACCCTGGCCGGACTCCATAGTTGCCGCGTGGGCTTGGTGGCTCTTGGGGCCCGCCCTTCCCTGGGTGACGGCATTTACTCCAGGCCTTGTTCTCAAGTTGTGCTGTCCACCCGGGCCCTTTCTCCGTTAGAGTTCTGTTTGCTTCTATGTCTTGTGGCAAATCCTTGGAAATGTCTATACTAGGCTCCTCCATCCCAGACCCCAAAGCATTGCAGTCTTTCTCTTTTAGGTCCAGGAGGACAGAATCTTGGTAGCCTTGACCCATTGATTGAAAAGGCCTTGAGTGGCCAGCGGTGGGGAGGGGACACAGTCACCGCGCAGAGGGTGGGTTAGCCGTGTGCCTGGAGGCACGGGCGGAGACGTGACACGGCGCTGGACAGGTGGCCAAGCTCCTTGCTTTATTCCATTCCAGACTGTCCCTCATCTTGCAAGCTAAGGCGTACAGCTGGGAAGCCTCTCCTCAAGGAGTTAAAGTCAACACCTACTGTGTGCTAGGAATCGTTCCGGGCGCTGGGGACTCATCCACCGTGATACACACAGTCAGCAAAAGCAGTCCCTGTGCTTGTACCATTTGTGGTGATCACTTAGAGGGATCCTCCTTAGAGCTGATCCCTGACGCGAAGTGGCAGTCTGCTGTGAGACTGTTTGTGACATCTGAGTCAGGACTTGTTATGTCCCCCACTCTACAGGCCCTTCCCCCATGGGAGTTGTCGTCAGTGTTGGCTGACCAGGACCTTTCTGGAAGCTTCCATGGTGGCGCAGGCTTTGCAGGTAGCTGGGCTGGGTATAAATCCTGCCCTTGCTTCAGGAGAGTTAATTGACTTCTCAAAGGCACGATTTCCTCACATTCAGAGTGGTGAGGTTTCCCAGAAGAGTCTGGGGTTTTAATAACAAAAAGGGCAGCATGGGATTGGAGGGAAACACACCAAGAGATGTGTGTATATATGAATGTCTCGCTTTGAATCTCACTATAGTGTGTAATTATATCACACCAATAAAATTCAAATAAAAAAAGAAAGTGAAGGCAACCAGGTGACCTGACTGGAGGCGGTGCTGAGTCCCCAGTAGACACAGAAGACAGATGGTTCCGGCCAGTCCTGCGGGTGGGAAGCCTGCCAGGTCCAGGCCCAGGGGGTATGGACAAGCTGGGAATTCAGCAGAGTCCAGAACCAAGAACTTGGGGAGAGAGATTTAGGCACAGTCATCTGCTCTGAGACCATTTTATGATAGAATTGAGACTTGTGAAGTTTACCAAAATGAACCACAACTGAGACAGGAGGAGCTCGGCTTCAGCCACTTAGTGAGACCCGATTTCCAAATAAAAAATAAAAAGAGGTTGGGGGTGTACATGGGAGGTAGATGCCCCTGGGTTCAATCCCCCTTACCAGAAACAAAAACAAAACAAAATAAAGTGAACTCAAGGTCAAGTTCAAGTTCAGAGCACACAGGCGCTTGATTGCATTTCAAAGTCAAACCCACTGGCAGAAGGAAACACGGAGAGGTTGTTCTAACTGGATGGTGAAGACAAACCCTCTTCTGAGGGGGAATAACAGCGGTGGTACTCCTTGAATAACCAGTTGGTGACACCTATGGCCATGTGCAGTGTGACCTGGTGGATCCCCTTCTGAGGAGCTATCGTGAGAAATAACTGTCGATTCAGGATATTGTAGAGTGATATTCATTGAGATTATTTGGAATACTCCAAGTTAGAAGTGGTGTGTGCCCAACACTGTTCAATAATTATAGGTAGAATATGGACATGTGAGAGTCTCTGTAGCTGGGCAAAATATTGTTGTATAGCTGCATGCTCTAGTTGGGTGATGCAAAGTTTGAATCATTCAAAATCCAGTAACATGGCAGATTGGCATAAACACTCAACGAGGGTGAACTATAACGGGTCAGAAAATCTGAGGGATTTCTGAGAGAGAGAGAGAGAGCAGAGAGGATCAGACCCATGAGAAACAGAAGCAGAGGAGCCCATAGCCCAGAACTCACTGGAGGCCCAGCCTCACATGTAGAGGCTTCAAGCTCAGAGGCTGTGGGTATAGCAACAGTGGAAT
The DNA here is from genome assembly GCA_004027655.1 of Graphiurus murinus. NCBI lineage: Eukaryota > Metazoa > Chordata > Mammalia > Rodentia > Gliridae > Graphiurus > Graphiurus murinus. The sequence continues at coordinate 25,150 of PVLC010003442.1, forward strand.
CTCAGAGCAGGTTGGTGCTGAGGAGCTGGATCCCAGCAGCACAGCCCAGGTGGCAGAGTACCAGGAAGCTGTGCCTCGGAGTTGGGGGAAGGCAGCGTCCTCCGGTCAGCCTCCCCTGCACTGGCATGCCTCCTGCTGCAAGGAAAGGCAAGAGCCGCAGGCAGGGGGCAGGATTCTCAAAGGACACAGGTGGATGTGAAGAGACAGATGTTGTTTCAACAAGTGGAAACGCCAGGGAACAGAGCGAGACTTTAGCATCTGCACAAGTGCTAGAACCAAGGAAAGCAGCCTTTCCAAGAAGCAGAGGATGTTGGTACATTCCAGAGTGACATTTGAAGCCAACGATGACACTCGGATATACCCTGGGGGCCGGAGGAGATCCCTCTTTGAGATCACTAATGTTTCCAGAAATTATTTTTGAGAACGAAATAGATGTAAGATCTCAAACTGCAGTTGGCGTGCACAGAACGTTGATGTAAACCAGGCAAGACCCATGAAAACAACTAAGGAAATAAAGAGGTTATTTGGTCTTATTTTGTTTTGTTCCACTTGAGATTGAACCCAGGGGCATTCTACCTCTGAGCTGCATGGCAGCCCTGTTTTATTTCTTATTTTGAAACAGGATCTCATCAAGTTGTAGAGGGCCTTGCTAACTTGCTGAGGCTGGCTGCAAACCTGTAATCCTCCTGTCTCAACCTCTGAAGTACTGGGATACCCATGCCTGGCTACAACTAAGGTTCTGATTATATGGAAATAATTTGTTAAGCTGTGTGAAAAAAAAGACACCATATGCAAAGTTAAAGGTCATGTGAAAATTGGGAGAAAAATTATACATGAAGTTTTAATACCTGACTATAGAAAGAAGTTCTAAAACTGAGCATGGTGGCACATGCCTGTAATCCCAGTACTTGGGAGGCTAAGATAGGAGGATCCCAGGTTTGAGGCCACCTCAGCAACTTAGTGAGATTCTTAACAGCCTAGTGAGACTCTGTTTCAAAGTAAAAAAAAATAAAAGTGACTGGAGGTGTAGCTAAGAGGTGGATACCCTTGCGTTCAGTCTCTAGTACAAAAACAAAAAAAACCTGAAAAACTAGCCAGGAGTTTCAAATCATTTAAAAAGACTAACAGCTAGGGACAGGGATATGACCAGGTTATTCACAGTGTAGGAAGCTCACCAGCCAATACTAACATTGCCAGTGTCCAGGGAAATCCAAGCTAAAACAACCAGGAGGCGACGTTTTCACCCCAGAGCTGGCAAGCAGGTGTGGGAAACGAAGCCGTTCCAATGTGGGGAGAACAGACGAGTACAGCTATTTTGAGAACAATTTGGTGGATCCATCTGAACACAGAATATAGCTGGGTGGGCGTGGTGGCGCACGCTTGTATTCCCAGCATTTGGGAGGCTGAAACTGGAGGATCCGGGTTCACGGCCAGCCTCAGCTACCTAGTGAGGCACTCCGCAACTTAGTGAGACCCTGTTTCAAAATAAAGAATAAAAAATAGGGCTGGGGCTGTAGCTCGGAGGTAGAATGCCCTTGAGTTCAATCCCCAGTACCGCAAAAAAAACAAAACAAAACAAAAAAACCAACAACAACAAAAAACCCCACAGAATACGCACTTGCTCTGAGCCAGCCATTCTACTCTCCACATTCACTCCAGAGAAGCAGGTGCATGCCAGAACCCGGGAGAAAGGTCCCCACAGCATCGCGCCCTGGAGCACGGCGTCACAGCCATAGGGGGTGCGAGAGCAAGGCCCAGAGGAAGGGGAGTCTGTTTTCACTTTTCACGTGGCTTGAATCTTTTGTAGAGTATTCGGATACTGCCCAAGAAAATAAGCAGCTAAGTGAGAAGAATAGATTGAAGGATGAGCCCATATTCCGCAAAGAGAAATTGTATATCTGATACATACTGGCAAGAAAAACATTCAAAACATTAGTGGTGTGAATAGAATCATGCTGAAGTGGGGTCATAGATATTTTCAAAGGTTTTTTTTTTTTCTTTTTAATTGTGCTTCCTTTGATTTTTTAAAATCTTTCTACAAAAGTATAGATTTCTGTGTGTGTGTGTGTGTGTGTGTGTGTGTGTGTGTGTGTGTGTGTGTATTACTGGGAATTGAACCCAGGGGCTCTCTACCACTGAGTTATATTCCCCAATTCATTCATTCATTCATTCATTCATTCATTCATTCATTCATTCATTTTTCCAGTCACTGACTCCATTCTAGGCCCTGCTGTAACTGCCTAGCCTTTTTATTTTGAGAAAGGGTCTCGCTGAGTTGCTCAGGCTGTCCTTAAGCTTGTGATCCTTGCCTCATCCTCCCAAGGCGCTGGAATTACAGGTGTGCGCCACTCACTGCGCCCGGCCTGTAATATACTTTTTAAAGGCTGTCATCACCGGTGACATCCCTAGTACCCTGAGCTGATGGCATCATGCCTTCAGCCTTCAACGAGGGGTCTGGGCACGGCCTGGACCACGAGGGCAGGGCCGGCCAGGCGGGGCACGTGGGGGGGCGTGCACCTGGACGCAGTACCGGCCCCAAGGCTCTCACTCGGCTCCTAAGGCCGGGGCTGCCTCCTGGCTCCTCCACCCTGGCCGCTCCAGGCCGGGGGTCCCTGGGGTGCAAGCCTGAGAGCTCGGCCAGCATCCACCTGCTCGGGCTCTCCACCGGCTCTGGGGGCCTTTTGTTTTACTTATTGGTATTTTTATTTATTAGTGCATTGTAATCGTATACGAGAGTGGGGTTCGTAGTGCTACCTTCATACAGGCACATACGTGATTTGGCTTTTTCCTTCTCCCTACCTCTCCTTCCTCCCTCCTCCTCCCTTGGTCCCCTCCCACTACTCTCATCTCTCTCCTCATTTTGGTAAGGCCCCCTCTTTTTTTCTACCTGCTTCCTTCCTTTTCTTTGCTAACTTTCATATGTGAGAGAGAACACGAGGCCCTTGGTTTTCTGAGCATGCTGTTCCCCGGTTCCATCCATTTTCCTGCAAAGGACATAATTCCGTTCTTCTTCAGGGCTGAGTGAAATTCCACTGTGTGTATGCACCACCTTTTCCTTATTCATTCATCTGTTGAGGGACACCTAGGCTGGTTCCAGAGCGTGGCCACTGTGGATCGTACTGCTACAAACGTGGGCATGCATGTTTCACCTTAGCATTTTAATTGTAATTCTTTGGAAAGATACCATGGAGTTGTATGCCTGGGTCATATGGTGCTTCCATTCCTAGTCTTTTTTAAAAAACACCTTTACTAGTGCATCGTAATTATGCATCGTTGTGAGATTCAAATCGTACAAACAAGCAGGTCTTGGTGTGCTTTCTCTCAGGTCCTACCTGCCACCACCCCCTCCCTGTACAGCAGGGATCGTCCACGTTTGTCAGCATTAGTTAGCATTCGCAGCTCCTTAAACAGTTATCTCCATTTCCACGTGCTGGGAACCTTGGACACAGCTTTGGGGGGAAAAGTAGCACCCTGATTTCCAGTTTTGTTTTCTTTTTAGTGAATTGCTCTTTTAAATAAATAGTTTGGATATTAAAATTATAATACTTTGGTCGATTGCAGTAATAGGAGAGAATTAAGTATTTCTCTTTACCCATTTGAATAATAAACTTTGTGCATATATATGTAACTAGGGGCATATAAAGAAATTTAGAGTATAAAATTAATGTTTTCATTTTTCTTTATACAGTTAGTGAAGTGGCCCTGAAAACTTAAGAGTCATGTACAGAAGTGACATCAAAGTTGATTTAGAAATGATAGTGTAAATTATCTGTGATCTTTATATTTAAATTTGAGTATCATCTTGCGGTGATTATTAATGGACTCAGTGTCCTGTGCTAATTTTAAAAGTCTTAATGGCTAGTAATTAAAAGCCAACTATCTTCAAAAACCTGATTTTCTATATTATTATATTTTTAAAATTTTTAACCCTGTAGTAAAAATCTGATAGAGCCATAGTTCTACAACAACTCATTTTCATAGTGGATCTTTTATTTTTGGGTAACTTAGAAAAGAATTGTGTTGATGCTACCATTCACAATGAAGAAGAAATAGTGGACTTCTCACTCCCTGTCTGCCCTTTAATCATATCTTTATCTCATTTTCAGAATGGAAATAAAACCCAATTTTAAAAAGATACTATAATGTATTTATACCCAATATTCTTTATCTGGTGCTTTCAAATGTTTTTAAGAAACTTAATTAAAATGTCTACTCTTCTGGTTTTGGTTTGCTTAGATAATAAGTAACCAAAAACCATTCAATACATACTTATGGACCGACTTGCTATTTGTGTAAAATTGTCCACCACACTGTGAAAACACAGAGATAAATAAACCGCCATGCTCGATTGATCCCAAGGTCTGGGCAATGCAGAGGGAAAAAAAAAATGGGCTTCAGCTGATTCTAATAAAATGCAATTTCCTAACAAGATGCGGAATGTAGATCTGTAGACATTTTTATGAGGTTCCAAAGAATCCCTTGCAGCTGATTCCGAAGCATATAGCCAGGTGTGATGTCGTGCACCTGTGCTTCCAGCTACTGGAAACGCTGCGATAAGAGGGATGCTTGAACTCAGGATCTAGCCTGGGCAACAGAGACCCTGTTTCAAATGAACAAAAACCACACACACACACACACACACACACACACACACACACACACACACACACAGTTGTAAACTATGCAAATTGTACAGTATAATCTCCCTCCTGTGCTGGAGAACACTAGAACTAACGCCTCCTCGTAGTGCCTCTACTGCTGTCCTAGGGTCCCGATGTGTTGGGAACCAGAGCCTTGTTCTGGGTTTCTTTCTGTGCGGGAAAGAGAACTGGATCCCCGTTACGTGGGTCACCGTGCAAGGCCTCTCTGCGTCCCAAGAAGTGCTGATTGTCAGTGAAAAACTGCAGTTGCTTTAGCGGCTAAGAAAATAAAACCTTTCGAAATCGGAACTCTATAGAGAAGATTTTACTCATGAGCAGTACAGAAATTGGGGAACAATGCTGTGGCTACATTAAAAATGTGCGAGAGTACGGGAAAATGTGACCAAGTGTGTCAAGTGTGGCTGGTGCACACCCAGCCCCGGTCAGCCCCGGTCAGCCCCGGAGTGGCTGCAGAGTCAGCAGGCCGCTCTGGGCGGTACAGGGTGGGGTGGACAGAGACCACTTCCCTGGTCCTCTGCCAAAAGGTGGAGCCTGAGCAGTCCAGACCAAAGGTGACATCCTGACCCTGGGGTGGATTTTGCAAACCAGCCCGAAGCTTCCTAAAATGGCAGGCTGGAAGGACGGGGGGAGGGAGGCTGCAGAAGGTGACCCCTGAATGCCACCTGTATTTGGCCTGCAGTCTCTCTGCGAGTCCCTGCTCCTTGAGGGATCTGGGTCGCAAGTGATGCCATTGTGTCCGAAGTCCGTTGAAGTCTGACCGCAGGGCTTGGCCCGGCTCACTGTTGGTCACGACCCACGCTCTGGATCCTACAAACCCTGGTGGATCATGGCAATGGCTTGACTGGGAGATGAACTTGCAGGAAGATGAAGATAAGAGAGTGCCTTGAACAAGAGAAACCTCGAGCCTTGGGGTTCCTCCACCGTGATCTCTGTGCTGGAGCCCTGGTGGACGCTGTCACGCCTCAGCTTTCTGCTGTTCTGTAATCAGGTGCCAGCCCTCCTGCCTCAGCCCGGTTATCTTTCACAATGACTTCACATTCACAAGACGAATAATAGGACTTGCTGCAGACAAAGCCACATGCTGTTTCCGGGACCTGGCTCTGGGGCATTCTGGAAACAGCTCGACAACCTCCACCGGGCCAGCTCTGCCCTGATGGTGGCCGAAAGTGCTGTAAACCCTGGCACGGAAGCAGATGCCCACAGTGGGACCCGAGGCCTGGGACAGATGTGTTTGTCCCGATCCCTGTCTGTCTGCCCTTTAGTTGCTACGGCTAGGTGCGGCTTTTCTGGAACCATTGTCACAGTTTGCGTGGAACACACCCAGTCCCTGTCCGTTTACCACGGGGGTGGATCACTTGACATTGTTGCTGGGAATCTCCAACTTCTCCCAACCGACCGGGCTCCTCTGCTGAGCGGTTTAGCATATTCTGTCAGTATTTAGCCATTCTGGGTTTTAAAGGTTATGCCGACTTGAAGAACGCTGCTGCCCAGGACATGTATGTACCGACTGTGGGTTGGAGGATCTCATGTGCCGCTGTGAGATGTTTTATCTGGTGACAGTACTGTCCGTCCTTATCACAACCACGTCTTGACGTAGTTCCGTGTTCTGGAAGACTCTGTAATGAAGGCGTGTTTGGAGGATGCCCGGCATCCAGCGGGGCTGGGCAGGAGGAGGGGAGAGACCTGGCAGGCTGATGGAGCCCTGCGTCGGGGCCAGGCTGTCCCGGGGTGGCTCCTGGTGGGGCTCCGTGTTCCTGAGCCTGTGCTGCCGCCCGTCCATTGGGTGGTGGAGGTTCCTGCAGCTGCAGGGGACTGGGCTGATTGGAAGTAGGCATGGGGAGGCAGGGAGTCCAGGTGGAGAGGCTGGCGGAGGACCTGGGAGAGTTGGAAGAGGACCAGCCTTGGAGGCGGTGCTGGAGGCAGAACTGGCTGAACATCAGGCACCGGGAGAAGAGGGGCGGGGGAGGGTAGCAGAGGCGGGAGGCTCTGGTGGGAGTTGGTGGCAGAGTTGGTGCCCCGTACCACCTGCCCGAGACATTTTCAACTTTTTTTTTTTTTTCAGGAAAAGGGAAGGTGCCCAGCCTGGAAGAGGAGCCAGGAAGGGTGTCCAGGTTGTTGACTGAATAAGCGGCAGGTGGTCCAGGCTAGGAATAGGGTGAGACCTCAGAGTCAGCCTTCTCAGCGCACGCCCAGAACCTGCCTTCCCTTGGCGGGGGTTGAAAGAGGTGAGGGCGAGGGTGTCGTGGTAAGGCCACTGCGATGGCATCCTGTGCGGAGCCCGAGGGCACGGGGTAGAAAACACATTGGCCCCAGTCTGTGGGGCCAGGCGGCAGGAAGGCAGGAAGGTCCCTCTCCTGGAAAAGGTGGAGCCATTTCCTGTGGGGCCAGACGAGAGCCTCCGGCCCCCAGCACACCCTGGGGCTGGTGTCTGGGCTGCAGGGAGCTCGGGGGATAAATGCCGCAAGGGTGCCAGCCTGCGCCCGTGGAATCGCCCCTCCCTGCTCCGGAACACCCACATCCAGAGCACAGGTATCCAGAATACATGGTGATGTCACACAGCACCTGCTCCAGGGTCTAGAAGAACCAGAAAAGCCCTGAGTCCCGCAGATTGCACCTCAGCGCACCACGGAGGGGACTGCGTCTATGGTACCTGCTGGCCGTGTCCATGTGGTCACCCTCAAAGCAGACCCAAGACATGGCCTGGGGTGACAGAGGCTGGGCAGGCAAGATGGAGAGGAACAGCCGTCGTCAGAGGGGTGTTTACGTGAGCTGGGCTGCTGGGCACCCTCTCCAGAGCCGGGACTTGGTCACCGCAGACACTTTCCCCTGCACCTTCCTGCTCACCTAAGCCTTTCTACACCGGGGACACTGGCAGGTGCCCACCTGGCCCTGGCAGGTGCCCTCCATTGTCCTTTTACGGTTGCCCCTCGGTATCTGCTGGGTTGAGAGCCTAGAGGAACCGAGCTGGACAAGCATGGGGCGGGAGCAAAGGTTCATTCCAACATCGGAGGCAGCACCGAAAGACAGGATGGGGGGATTGCTTATGGGGGAGGGTTCTTCGAGCCACACGGGAGATCTGCATGTCTGGATTTTTTAGTACAGTCTGAAGCGGGAGCTGCCGGCTCCTCAGGGTCCTAGCCAGGGAGCGTGGTCTTCAGGGTGTCACACAGGGGAAGACAGCTGCTCTTCAGGGTCCCAACAGGAGGGACCTGGAATTCTTATGGTTGAAACCAGAGGAAATAATCTTTAATGCAGCACAGAGTGAAACGGGAGGGAACAATCTTCAATACAGCATCTGTAGCAGAACAGGAAGAAATCTCCAAGGGCAACTGCCTGGGAGAGAGTTAAGCGGCATAGGGTTTTGTCCTAAGTATCCACAGGGGAAGGTTCTAGAATCCTTTGTGACCTCCAGGAGCCATGGATGCTCAAGCCCCTCCTGTGAAGTGGTGCAGTATTTGCACACACCCTCCCTCCGCGCAGCGCATCCCCCCCGCCCCGTCCTCTTTAGAAGACCTGTAACCGCAAACCCAGCGGCGATGCCGCGCCCGCCTTGCTCTCTGGCGCAGGTCAGGGTAACAACTAGGATGGGGTCTGAGCATGCTCAGTGCCAATGGCATCTGTCTTTGAATTCTTCCACTCCGAGGTTGGTTGAGTCCAAGGACACGGAACCCACAGGTGTTGGCAATCGACAACTTTACTTTGTTCCTTTTTAACTTGGTGCTTATTCTTATCTCAGTGTCCCCGGTGTAGAAAAGCGTCGTGCTTTATTTTTTTCGGTACTGGGAATTGAACTCAGGGGCATTCTACCTCCGAGCTACATCCCCAGCCCTATTTTCCACTCTTTATTTTGAAACAGGGTCTCACTAAGTTGCGGAGTGTCTCCCTAGGTAGCTGAGGCTGGCCGCGAACCCAGATCCTCCAGTCTCAGCCTCCCGAATGCTGGGATTACAAGCGTGCGCCACCACGCCCGGCTGCATCGTGCTTTTTCAATGTAAAATGTTCAAGCCTCTTTCCTTGCCATTCACCACCCTCTTGTCAATTTTCCTGGCAATCAGAAATGTCGTGAAAACGATTTGCTCCTCTGATGCCAATGGAGCCGACTCAATAGTGTGAATTGTGTTTTGCTGTGATGTGTTGCATCTCTGGCAGGCCAGCCATGATGTCTGTCTTGGTGGGGAGCAAGAGAGGGGGAAGAAGGTGGCTTCCTCCACAGTCACCCAGCGGTGGAGAGGGAGCTTTGAAGGAACAGGGACGGAGCCGGGAAGGGCGTCTGGGTTGTTGACTGAATGAGCAGCAGGTGGCAGGCTATGAACAGCTGATATCTTGACTCTGGGATCTGAGCGCATGCCCAGATCCCGCCTCCCCTTGGCGGGGGATGGAAAAGCAGAGGCCTCTCTGGGTGAGGTCTGAGGGTGAATAAGTGTTCCCAGATTTGATCACGGGAAGCCCTGTTTCCTCATCACTCCAGTATAGGCGCTGAGGTTATTTGCACTGGCTGCTATCGGAGGATAGGGCCTCGGCAGAACCTGGGCAGGTAGGGGACAGGTGGGCAGATGTCAGGGAGGGGCCCTGGGGTGCGAGTGGGCCTCGTCAGGTGGCTGGGCTGGCTGACTGGGCAGCAGGAGTCCGGAACTGCAGTGCTGGCAACGCCATCAACTGGAAATGCACTTATTCCACCTGAGCGGCCGGCCGGCCCGGCTCTGCGTCCTACTTGCCTCGGAGGACTGGCTGGGAGCCGCCGCTCAGGGTCACGGGGCTGCAGTCTGCCCTCATCCAGGACCAAAGAAGCACCTTTGTCTTGAGAAGAAAATGTTAGATTTCCTTTTGCCTTCGGGTTCTTTTTTAAAAATACTTTTATTGGCGTATTGTAATTATACATCGTAGTGAGATTAAAAGTGACACACACATATGTGCACAGGGCACTCGGTGAGCTCCCCTCTGCACCCCAGCCCGCTGGCCCTGTCCCCTGCCGCACATGGAAGAGGGATCGGTAGTGACACCTTCATAGGTGGCCATGACGTTGTTGGAACTGTGTTTTCCTCAAGCCTCGTTCCCGTCCCCACCTGCCTCCCCCAAACCCTCTGCAGGTCCACTGATCTCGCTACTCATCTAAAGTCCCTTTGTTTCCTATTTTCTTTCTAGCTTCCAGATATGCGAGAAAGCATACGGCTATTCACTTAGTATGTTTCTCTAGTTCCATCCATGTCCCTGCAAATGACATGATTTTGTTCTTTTTTTTTAATTGTACATTTAAGATTGCTTTTATTGCTGTATTGTAATCATACATCTTAATGAGGTGCAAGCTGATAGAGGCATACATGCACACACGACTTTGTTCTTCTCCACGTCTGAGTAAATCTCCACTGTGTGCGGACACACATTTTCTTGATCCAGCATCCGTTATTAGTCTTAAGAGCACTGCGGGTGAACATTGGTGGCTGGCTCTTGTCTGCCGTGGATGATGCCATCAGAGAAACAGATGTCTTTTTGTAAAATAAAACCATCACCTGGCTGAATGCCTGAGACGCAGGAGTCACTGGCCAAGCGTCACCAAGACTCCTCGGTGCAAGCAGCCCGCACACAGGTGCACGCAGGCCAGAGGACGGCAGGGGCAGAGGTCACAGGCCCCCTCTGCTTGGCACGCCCTTTCCATTAGCCTTCCACAATTGTCACACTCCCCGGGCCACACACTCCCCGCTGGCAGGGGGAGGAGGCATCCGGCCAATGGAGCAACAATCCTGCTCCTTGCTGTAACAACGCATTGTCCTAGGCTTGCAAGAGCTGGTCCCCAGACGCCCCAGCCCTTCCCAGGGAAAGTGTGGGGATGGCAGGGCAAAGCCTCAGGGACCACTAGGGGTCTGTGCTAGTTTCTCTGAGTTTTGGCCTTCAGCAAGCACAGCTGGCTCCTCTCCTGGAACTGTCTCGGGCTTGAATAAACTCAGGGCCTGCCTCCCAGGCACGAGGGGGCCGTGCACCTCCATGAGTCTGAAAAGCCCATTCTGTCTCACCAGGGACGCCGAATTCCCAAAGCATCAAGAAACTGTAGAGCTCGAGTTCAGATCTACTGGGCCAACCAGGACTTCCTGTTTTTAAGTTCTGGGGGTTTCTTTAAAAACATAAGCAAATGGAGGTTGTTTTGGACCTCAAGTAAATATTCCCCAAGAGCATTTTGCATGAAAAATGAATAAGCAGCGGCCGGGCAGCATTTCCTTCAAAACATACACATTTCAGAGAAGAGGAGCTTAGAAAAGCACGTCCGAGACAGCTGGCCAAGGGAAAAATATCTGGAAAAATGCCTGGGCCTCATCTTTGCGTTTTATCTTGTTGTCATTTTTGGTGGCTGGTCATGTCCTCTAAATGCCATTTCTGAGGCTGGCATCACCGCCATGCCCAGTGTTGAAGAGACAGACGTTCCCTCTGTTCTCCTTCCCCGCGGGACTCACTTCTGTTGGCTGCCGAGGAACTAGCTGTTACTTCCAGAATCCAGCCAGTTGGAGCTGGGGCTGGGGGAGGCCAGAGCCATCTTTTGTTTGTTTGTTTTTTAAATTAATGTTTTACTGGCGCATTGTAATTATGCACGATTGTGAGAGCCACAGCAATCCATTCACGCACACGCGTGCCCTGCGGTGGTCGGCTTCCTTCCTTCCCCTCTGCCCTCCCCAGTCCCCTCCCCTCCTCTCTGGTCTCTCTCCTTTTTTTTCTTGCCAGCTTCCACATAGGAGTGAAGACATGCGGCCCTTGGTCTTCTGAGTCTGGCCCATCTCATTTAGCATGATATCCTCCAGCTCCACCCGCTTTCCTGCAAATGACATCACTTTGTTCTTCTCTTTGGCCGAGTAAAACTTCATTGTGCATGAGCAGCACATTTTCTTCGTGCATTTGTCTGGTGACAGATGCCTAGGCTGCCTCGGTAATCTGGCTCTTGTGAATTGTGCTTCTGCTCTAAACGTGGGTGTGCATGTGTTCACTTTAATTCCTTTGCAAAGATACCCAGGAGTGGTATGACTGGGTCATTTGGTGGCTCCATTCCCAGCCTTTTGAGGAATGTCCACGCTGGTTCTAACACTTTCTGGGGTGCCCTGCGTGGGAAGATTCTGCGGGAGGTTGGCCTGAGCTCGCAGCCTGTGTAGGCCCGTAGCTTTCTGCTGCACAGGAGCCGACGCAAGCAGAAGGAGAAGCCCTTGAAGAGATCCAAGAATAGAACAATTGGCATCAGGTTGTTCTCTGCTTCTACAGGCAAAAGGAGCCGGTGCGAGGCAGTTGAAACAAAAATGGAACTTCCTGGTGAGAAGCTGGTTTCCTCTGGGAATTCAAGGAAATGCTGGGCGGGCAGGTTTGGGCCGGTCATCTAGGCAGCCACAGAGACCAGGGCACAGCCCCAACCCCCAACCCTGAGCTCACAGTCCAGACCCGGAGACAGTTGTTGGGTTCCGTGGGAGTTGGGGGAGACCCATCCCCAGTCCCAGAAAGTGACTTGCCTTCTGTATGGTCAACCTTCAACAATTAGGTATGCTGATAAATATTCCTCATCGAACTTGTTGGTGTATGGCGTCCATGGTTTTGCTCATGCGCTTCTAAAGCACTGGCTCCTCCCCGCCCTCCCTTCCCCCGGAAAGATAATCCAACAACAGCTAATCATTTACTATGGCCCTAGGGCGGTCCTCTATGGCCCTTCTATGTATTATCTCATCTAGTCCCTGGGTACTGTTATTATACATCTATTAGTATCACCATCTCACCTCAAGGAAACGAAGCAGGAGGATTCCACCCAGGAACCGCAGCCTGAGCCTACGAGACAGGCTCTCTGCTCTGCCTAGGGGCCCAGCACGACCACTCCCTGGGACGAGGGTCCCATGAGCTGCCTCACGCTGGTCCCTACAGGAGCTTCTTGAGTCTGGGTTACCATGGCAGCCACCGTGGCCCCAGCACCCTCCAGCTCCGTCTCGAGCAGCAAGAGGCTGCAGCTGCGGCTGAGTTAACACTCGAGGCCTGGGGTCACACCTGCTCCTGGGGCCCCCTGTCAGGAGGAGAAAAGACAAGCCTGGGAGCTCTGTGTGGATGGAAACGAGACAATCCCCTGTGACATCTTGGCAGCCGCACAGGATGACCAAGTGCCCCTTCCCAGCGAGCCCTGGCCAGCCTCGGCTGCTGTCTTTTTAGGGGCGAGCCCAGTCTGGGCTTGTACCATCTGTCCTGCCACGGCGGGGGCCTTGCCTTGGCTCGGAGGTTCTGCAAGCAGGAAGTTGGCCTCAGTGGCGGCCCCTGCCTGTGTCACCCCACACCAGAGCTAATTGGGTAAGTGGCGCGTTTCGCTAACTTGTAGGGACCAGAGACAAGAAAACATTGAGCAGCTCTCCGGCCAGCAGGGGACTGGGGTACCCAATCTTTGCTATGACACGGAATGAGTCAGGATATCTATGTGGGGCTTAGTTCTATGGGAAGGGGCCAGGTAAGGGCACCCAACCCCTTAGTGGGCCTCCTGTTCTTTTTTTTTTTTTTTTTTTTTTGGTACTGGGGATTGAACTCAGGGGCATTCTACCTCTGAGCTATACCCTCAGCCCTATTCTTCTTTATTCTTTATTTTGAAACAGGGTCTCACTAACTTGCAAAGTGCCTCACTAGGTAGCTGAGGCTGGCCGCGAACCCGGATCCTCCGGTCTCAGCCTCCCAAATGCTGGGATTACAAGTGTGCACCACCATGCCCGGCTCCTCCTGTTCTTTCATGGTGTTTCTGTCTCAACCTAAGTGACTGGACTGTCCTTTGTAGGATTGAACAGAAGGGAGAGAGCAGAGAGGGAGTTGGTTCTTTTCCTCCTCAGTCCCTGTGGCCCTGTAGCCAGAGCCAGCAGAGGGTGCCGTGGGGCCTGACACGGTGGCGTGTGCCGCTGCTGCCCATTATGTAGTAAGATACGCTAACACACTAAAGCCTTCCAAATTCCTGAACAAATGAAGACTCTGGGAGTGAGAGGAGGGCACCAAGAGGATCACTGGCCACCCAGAGGAGCTCCACGGCTCCATTTCACAGGGAGGCCCAGGCCCCAGCCGGGGCGGGATTTGTCAAGGTGCTGGGTGGCCTGGGCTGGGCGTGGTGTCCGGTTGTGGTGACACAGGTGCAAGCCGCTGCGTGCACAGCCTTGTTGGGCCCGAGTTTTCTAACATGCCTCAATAGGCCCGCGTGTCGCTTAGGATCTCAGTTCCCGAGAAGTTGGTCTGTGATTCGCTGTTCTCTCACTGGCTTTGCATACTTCCTGCTCCAAGGCTTTTGGAGGCTTTCCTGTTATCTAGAAGTGTGCTGACCAGTGCAGTAGCCACCTGCCATATGTGGTTGTTACGCAATCGAAGTGAAGCTGGTGAATATTGAGACGTGGTGAAGTGCACTGGATTTTGAAGACTTAGCACACCACAAAAGAATACAGAAAAAGAAAATTCAACAATTTACTTGTGAAATAACATCTTAGATATGGTATGCTGAACAAAACAAAATTTGTTATAATTAAAAATGTGTGCATAACCAACTGAAGACCACTTTTAAGTTAAAGTGGGGCATTAAGTCAGCGCATTGGAGCCAGAAAAGGGGTGAAGACGGGAAAGCGGGAAGGGCTTTGAAATTCCCGTCTGGTCTGCAGAAGCTCCCGGCTGCTTGCTCCTTCCCTCTGTGAAGCGGCTCCTGTTACCACGGGGTCTGTGCTTTGGAACTTTTCACGGTTCTTGAGTGAAGAGGCGGGAGCTGTCCCAGCCCTCCCAGAAGGCCTTGGCATGGCTCTGTCCTTGGCTGTCCACACTGCATCTGGAGAAGTCCCAGGACCCTAAACTAAAGGAAGACAGGAGACATGAGGGCAGTGCGCGGCCAGCAGCTCCACTCTCCCCAGAGCATCGGTTCTGCAGGGTGCCCGGGGGTCAGAGGAGGAGGCTGGTGACTTTACGACATTGTGAAGCCAATTAATCACCTGCACTGAAAAGAGCAAGCATGAGAGTGGGGAAAACAAAAGAAGGCTCCTGCAGTTTCTAGAATAAACAGACCATCTGATTAGACATTTTATGGATAACCGTTAATTTCTTGCAAGAGAACCAAATTGCAAAGGGTTTTCTGTTTACCCTGACAGCACGAATCCCGAACGATACCATCCTTTTGGCAAGAATGTCATTGCTCCAGGCTTCCTGGAATGTCCTAGGTCAAGGCATAATAAATAAGCTCAAAGGAAAGATAAAGTGAAAATCCAGTTCCTAGGGTGGATGCAGCTTTGATGTCTTGTCACTGCTTTTGCGGAGATCACGCATCTCTCACAGGCCTCGCACAAGCCTCGGGATCTTTGCAGCCTAGAGCTTGTTATTTCTTCACTCCAGAGTTTTGAGCCCCAGAAATCAGTGTCCGGCTCCCACAGGTGATGTGAAGAAAGCCAAGAGTCCTGGAGCAACTCCGAGGGCACAGAGCAGACAGAGGTGAGGGAGTGGAAATCTGAGGTAGGACCCAAGGCTGGCTGAAGCCAGGGATGTGTGACTGATCCGTTGAGCAAGTTGGTCTCTGATGGCTGGAAAGTGGGAATTGTCTGCAGAACCAAGTCGAGAGGCACTGAAAGCGCTCTGTCCACAACTCCCTGCCTTGGACAATGGAAAAGTGCTTGAAAGGCCCCTCCCCAAGACATGCTTTTGAATCAACATCCTGAAGCCCCCCTGGGAAACTCTCAGGTTCACCGGCAAGAACATCCCACCCACCAGCGACCACCCGTTGACACCTGAACTTGAGTTGGTTTATAAGTCTAGGCACAGGGTGAGTCTTTGGTTGGGGTGGGGGACGGGGGAGCTTGTGGCGGGGGCTCATCCCTGAAAGCCTGGCAGAGAGAGGAGACCAGCCTGTCTGCCCCAGGGAGTGAAGCCCCTTCCTGAGCACAGCCTCGATGGGCCTGAGCCCGCATGGGGCGCTGGCACTCAGGAGACGACGTGGAATGCAGAGGAAGGAGTCTCAGGAGGGAAAGCGCTCCAGAGAGAGGAGCCCTCAGGGGTGGGAAGGACCTCAGCAGGTAGAAATGTGGAGGGGGCACCTCCAGACAGCCAGGCACGGCCAGGTCCCGATGACTGCCAGGTGCCTGGTGAGTGGCAGAGGAGGCTGAGGAGAAGCGTCTAGATTTCCCCATAATCCAAAGACAAGGATAAGCTGGAGGAATGGATGATGTAATCTGTGTGCCTAGAGGATCACTCTGGAGAATGGAGAGGAGGAGGTGTACGCTGTACGACGGACGAGGGGCACAGCAAGACCACGGAGAGGAGACTGAACATTGTCCGGATGGAGCGAGGACTGAGGCCATGCAGGGGGCAGTGAGCATGGATTCCCTCGTACTGACTCAGCTCTGGGCTCCTTCGAAGCCCCCCAGCCACGGCCCCACCTCCGCTTCCCTCTCCCAGCCCAGAACTCTCTCAATAGGCACAATCCTTTCCCTTGATCCAATGCTGGGATTTTATGTTCCTGGTGTCAGTAAAACCCAAGATGCTCTCTTGGTTCAGGTTGTTAAAATAAATTACCATAGATTGGGTGGTTTAAACAACGAACGTTTATTTCTCTCTGTCTTGGAGTCTAGGAAGTCCAACATCAAGGACTGGGCAGATTCAGTCTCTGTGGGGGGCCACTTCCTGTTTTTCAGAGAGCGTCTTCTTGCCAAGCCATCTCCTGATGCAAGGGCAGGGACCTCTTTTTAATGGAACGCCATGAATCCATTTCATAAAGGCTCTATCTCCATGACATTCAGGCCGTATCATTCCACCCCTGCCCCCTGCACCCCAGTTTAGTGTTCTTGCAAACAAAATGCATCAATCCCCTTCCAACAGCTTTCAAGGTCTCACGCACTCCAGCATCAGCTTTGAAGTCCAAAGTCTCAGCGAAATATCTAAATCAGATATGGGTGAGAGCCAAGGTCTGAGTTGTCTTCGGGCAAAAATTCCTCTCCATTGGAACCTGTAAAGTCAAACAAGCTCTGTGCTTTAGAAATACAAGGTACTTGAGGCATAGGAGCGCCATCCCTCGCTAAGAGACACTGGGAAGAGGATGAGGCCGTGGTCCAAGAACGCCATGACCTACCAAAGCAAGTTTTATGAGACCCTGGAGAACAGTTCTGTCTGCCTGATGCTTTGCCTGCCAGCCCGCTGGGCTGTGCCTCCATCCCTGGGGCTCTGCCAAGCAGGAGTGCCGCCCTCATAACTCTGAGCAAAGCTCGTCTGGCCTGTCAAAGGTCAGTGAGCAGCCTCCTCGCCCTGTTGGAACTGAAAAGGCCATGCTCCGGTCTGAATTCCCACAGCTATAATCTAAAAGACTGACCGCAGAACTTAGAGGAAGGAAGATGTAGCAGCTCACGGTTTCCTTGGAGCTATTGGGATTCAGTCCATGAGAGGCCGGGGACCATGGATCTCCGGATATGGCGGCAGGAAGCAGAGAGAGGGAGAGCGTGTGGGCTGCACTGCTCACATCATGGAGGCCAGAAGCAAGAGCGATGGAGGGGAGGAGGAGCCGAATGCAATCCCCAAGGCCGCACCTAGCCACACCCTACGGCCGAGGCCACCAGCCAGAGGAATCCATTCCGATGCATTTATCCACTGCTTGACCACAGCCCTCAGGACTCAATCACATCAAGCCTGAATGCCAGCTATGAGCTCTGCAAGGCGCCTGTCTCCATGTAACAGCAACCCCGGTGACCTCGGCGTCCCTCCCTTGTCCTGAGGAACAGAGTAGAGCTTCCCAAAGCCAAAGCCTCTATGAGCCCGCCCCGTAGAGTCCAAGAGGTCAGGTAGCCTGCCTCCTCCCTTCTCATTTCTTGCCATGGCTGGTGTGTTTCCACTGGAGTGGCCCAGGAAGGAACTGGCAGAGGGCTCTACCCACACTGTCAGGGTGCTCTTCCAGTTTCACTCTTTCTTCCTTTCTTTCTTCCTCTCTCTCTCTCTCTCTGAATAGACTGAGAAATTTCCCAATCCAGACGTTCTATTTCCTTTTTCTGCTTAATAATTCTGTCCTCCAGTCACTTCTGCCTCTCTGCCTCTGCTCTGAGCAGTCAGGAGGAGCCAAGTCACTCTTTCAACACTTGGCCCAGAAACCTCATCATCTAAGTATCTGGCTTCATCGTTTTCAAGTTCTACCTTCTACAAAAGGCTAGGAAATAAACAGAATCCAACTGGGGGTTCTTTGCCACTTTGTAACAGCTTACCTTTCTGCCAGTTTCCCCAAAACAAAACCCTCATGTCTACCAGAGACCTCACCAGAATGGCCTTTACCACCCGTATTTCTGCCAACACTCTGTTTGTAGTTACCTAGGAATTCTCTAAGAAGATTAAAGCCTCCTGGACAGCCCTTCTCTTCTCTTTCTGATTTTTCACTAGAATCACATTTATTTATTTATTTTTGGTACTAGAGATTTAACCCAGGGGCTTTCTACTTCTGCCCTATACCTCAAGCCCTTTTTGTTTATTTATGTTTTTTGAAAGAGAGTCACACTAAATTGCTGAGGCTGGTCTCAAACCCGCAATCTTCCAGTCTTTGCCTTATAAGTACTGGTATTACAGGCCTGCGCCATCATGCCCAGCAAGAATCACTTTTAAAACTCCCTTCACTCCCCTAAATCTTTTTCTGTTGATTATTTTTTCAAATAGGGTCTCACTGAGTTGTTGAGGTGAGCCTCTAACCTGTGATCCTCCTGTCTCAGCCTCTCAAATACTGGGACTACAGGCCTGTGCCACCTCCCTAAATCTTGGCTTCTTCCAGCATGCACCTTCAAAAGCCTTCCAGGATCTTTCTCTTACCCAGTTCCAAAGCCACTTCCACAGTCTAGGGATAGTTCACAGCCCGCCCCCACTCCTCAGCACTGTTATGGTTTATGCTGCTCTAACAAATTCCACAGATCCAGTGGCTTGCACAGCACTTACTTCCCAGATCTCGAGGCCGGGAGTCCAAGGTCAAGGTGCTGGCAGAATTCCTGTCGGGTGAGAGCCCTCTTCTTGGTCACACTGCAGATGGCTACCTTCTTGCTGTAGCCTCGAATCGTGGAAAGAGAATGAGCGTGCTCTAGGGTCTCTATTATTTTATTTATTTATTTATTTATTTATTTATTTATTTATTTATTTATTTATTTATTTATGTTTTGAGGTACTGGGGATTGAACCCAGGGGCATTCTACCTCTGAGCTACATCCCCAGCCCTATTTTTTATTCTTTTATTTTGAAGCAGGGTCTCACTAAGTTGTGGAGAGCCTCACTAAGTAGCTGAGGCTGGCCATGAACCCGGATCCTCCAGTCTCTGCCTCCAAAGTACTGGGATTACAAGCCTGCGCCACCACACCCAGCTTAGGGTCTCTTTTATAAAGGCACAAACCCCATTCACGAAGGCCTCACCTTCACGGCCTGACGGCCTCCCACAAGCCCTGCCTTCTAACTGATGCCATCACACAGAGAGTTCAGTTTCAGTGTATGAATCGGGGCAGTATGCAGACATTCGTTCTATACGTACGCCACAGATGGCTTTTGTTCATATTTTAAATGTTTGTTCATAACACCCTCCACGTTTAGAGGAATCTTGTTTGTGAGCTGACCTACTCAAAGCATATCCAAACTGCAGCCTTGTTCCAGGCAAGCGATCAATAACAGAATCCCAGGGTCAGTCTGTTTATAACCTTGGCAGGAGACTGGTGATAACTTTATTTTGTTGTTTGAGTCCCCTGAATTTTCCACAAGGAACAGTTTGGAAAACTAAAATGCTAAGAGAGAAAAAGAGCCTGTTTCTATTAACATCACCCACAGAGCGAAAACAGTTTGGTAAGTTTCAAAACAAAATTGTTTTTCTGCGGGCCGACCATGCCCACAGCGGCGCGCGTGTGCAAAGGCTCTGGTGCGGACGGCGGCCAAGGGCTATTCTTAGTTCCCCCGTGACCCCGAAGCCTGGGTTTGCTCGGCCAGAGGTGGCCACACTTCCTAAAGCCATCAAAGCCCACTTTAATCGTCCTGTTCATAGAAACTTGTTGTGAGCCCAGTTACACGTGGCGTCCAACTTCTTGCCTTCGACCTCTGTTAATTCAGTTAAGATCACGTAGCTGGAGGAATCCAGCGATTTTTGTGAAACAAAAATAAGCTGACTTATCGGGTTTTAACAATCAGACTGAAAAACAGGAATCGGGTAGTACTCTTCCCAGGGCCAGTGTGAACAATATTATGGTGTTTGTTCTCTTGGTGTCGTAAACAATTTAATTGACCACCGTAGCTCAGCCACACCTCCCTTAAACTGTGCCCTGAACACCAACATTTGTCTTCCATTGGGCAAAATCATCTGACACGATTGAGACAAGGTCTTGCTAAGTTGCTGAAGCTGGCTTCAAATCCGTGATCCTCCTGTCTCAGCCTCCCAAGTACTGGCATTACAGGTGTGCACCATGGTGCCTGGCTCAAAGAAAGTCTTTGGTGGGGGGATCTAGGCCCTCCACCTATCCATCTTCTCACCTTTTGCAAGGACTCTTTTTCCAGGGCAACGTTTTATGGTGGGGCTCCTGCCATGGTAGGAACCCTGCGATCTGGGGCGGGGCTGGGGGATAGATGCAGTCCCCAGGTCCGCTTCCCCAGTGACCCACCTCCCCAGCCCACCCACCTGCTCAGTCACCACCCCGGAAGTCCATGCAACTCTCAGTGTGCCAGTGGGTTTATCCACCGCGAGACGACAGTCCTGCTTCAGTCCTGCACGCCTGAACGTTGTGTCCCAGCGCACAGCTCTTCATGTCCAAACCGGGACGCCTGGAGCAGCTGCCTGGCGTGTGGCTGGCCTCGGGCAGATCCCCGGCTCTTTTCCCTTTTCCTTTAAGGAACACGGAGGTGGAAGCCCACACAGCCCTGTGCCTGGGGAGGGTGGGGGGCCTCTGCCCCCACTAGAGGCCTCTTCTCTGGGAACGAGGGGCTGGCCTCGGGCACCCCCAGGAAGGGGAAGGGCTTCCCTGGCTCCCGGGTGCAGGGTTGGTTCCATGGAGTGCTCCAGGGTGTCTGGGGTGGACCAGCTTCCCGGGGAATCTCAGCTGGACGGTCTCCAGCTCCACCCAAGGCCGCCTGCCCTGGTCCAGGGTTTGCAGAGTGAAGCCGGGATGGAACTGGGCTGCGAGAGGTCACACTTGTGTCTCCCGCACTGTCCCTGTGGCCCCACTAGCCTGGCTGGTCCCCTGGAAGGGTTTGTCCAGGCAGCGGCCAGTATCCACGACAGAGACCCTGGGGACAATCGTCTCCAGAGACCCCATGTGCAGCTTCATCTAGAAAGAAAAGGAGAGCGCTTCAAGAACAGAGCGGCTCTCAGGCTCCTGCCGCTGCGTTTCCACTGAGTGCTGGGTCACGCCCTCATCTCTGGCAGTGGCTCTGGGTTCCCTGCACCGCTGGCTGCATCTGCCTTCCTCCTTGGGAAGGCCAGCTTGTCTGCCCAGACTCTTGGCTCTGCCTGCCTGGGAAGGACAGCTTCTGGGACTTGCAGTAGCTAGTTTTTTCCCAGAGCCAACTTCGAGTCTGTTCCGTGTGGAGCAAACACTTTTCTCAGGGAGGGCTGGGTCACTGTCACCTGTCCACAACAGCCCAGACCGAAGAATAGATGTTGTGCAAAACCTGCCCACTAGCAGGGAGGTTGCTGGGAATGCCTTCCTGGAAGACTTGGCAGCAGAGCTGGGTTTTGAGGGATGCATAGGAGTCTCCTGGGGTGGGGTGAGCTTGGGAAGGGAGAGGGAAGGCATTCCAGGCAGGGCTTCCAGCCTGTTCAGTGACACGAGACAGGCCAGTGTGTTGGGGGCAGGAGGCAGCTCAGCCTGTGTGTGTGTGTGTGTGTGTGTGTGTGTGTGTGTGTGTGTGAGGGGGGCGGGGTGGTGGTGGCCAGATGTGTCTGAGCAGAATCAGCCTGGTTGTTGCATGAGCTTTTCCGTGACTCAGGCTCCTGGGCCTCCCTCTGTTCAGCCTCCTGCAGTCCTCCCTGTCCACTTCCACTGTGGTCTCGGTTGGTTTGGACTCCACTTCCTCTCCGACCAGGTGAACCTCCCCATCCACGATGCCAAATCCCCCGATTAGCCACGCTTGTGATTTCTCCCCCGCCCCGAGAAACGGATCCCGGGAGCTGCACTGCCGGTGGGAAAGCAGAGGCTCAAAGATCAGACCTTGCTTCAAGCCAGAGATCCGAGAAGTAGAGAAATGGGCCTCACACCTGTGTGCTTGGAAGAAGTCCACTGTCTCCCAGTCACCATCCAGGTACTTCAGCGACGGCAGAAGGTCACTGGGGGTGAGGATTCACAGCGGCCCCTGCAAGTAAGACAAGTTCAAAAATGTGCAATCTGGTGTGTGTGTGTGTGTGTGTGTGTGTGTGTGTGTGTGTGTGTGTGTTACTAGGGATTGAGCCCAGGGACATTCTACCTCTGAGCTACACCCCCAGCCCTACTTTATTTTGTTTTATTTTGAAACAGGGTCTCACTAAGTTGTAGAAGGCTGGCCGCAAAACCTGCCATCCTCCTGTCTCAGCCTCCCAACTCTCTGGTACATTTTTAAGGCTGACACCATGGGTGTCATCTATAACCTACTCCTAGGCCAGCGAGGGGAGGTGGCTTTGTTCCCCACTTTCCTGGCCAGTTCACTGGTGCCTGGTGACTTCTTTGTCTGGTCACCTTGCCCCTTCTGTCCCGGCGGGCGCCGATAGAGAGCAGTGCTGAGCTAAGGGCCCAGCCGCCCGTGGGTCCAGGCACCACCACCAGCCGCTGAGATAAGCAACTGGATCCTGCCATTGTTTCCGAGAGGCAGAGGAAGGGAGGAAGACGGCCCAGGCCCGCAGCCCACAGCTCCCGCTCCAGCGCCTCGGCCTTCCTTGCTGCTCAGCTGCTAGGTTGGCTCCGGTGGGGGTGGGCAGAAAATCGCACAGGCTGTGCGAGCGGTGCTCTGCTGCTAGGCAAAGGCAGCTGATAGCCAGGTGCAGAAAGGACGCTCCAAGTTCCTCCCACCTAGAAGCCTTCCTCCTTCAAGGAGCGTACGGCATGTGGAGTCACACACGGGCTTTCCTCTGTCCCTTCTCAGCCCTCTCAGAAGTCTTCTTGGCCCTGAAAATATTGCCATTATCGGATAATTCAGATACAAGGATGGAATGGCACAGGTGACAGAGCGACTGATCTTCATCAATAGGAGGACTTTAGCTGGGCATGGTGGAGCACACTTGTAATCCCAGTACTTGGGAGGCTGAGACAGGAGGATCTCAGGTTCGAGACCAGCCTCAGCAACTTAGCGAGATGCTTTTTCCAAATCAAGATTGAAAAGGGCTGTGGGTGTAGCTTGGAGGTAGAATGCCCCTGGGTTCAATCCCAATACGGAAAAAAAAAAAAAAAAAGGAACACTTTACATACAACACCCTGCAAAAGCCAAGTGGGTTGTTGCTTGGAGTTCCATGTTCAAGTTTAGGAATAATCGTTGCACTTTGTGGCTAGGGAGGGCCGCAGATACCAGTCAGCCCATCTGGCTGTCGTGGTGGAGTACAGAGAAGTCCAGAAACAGGGGCTTACTATTGCTGAGTCTGGCCTCAAACCTGTGATCCTCCTGTATCAGCCCAAACCGGAACCCACCCCACTTGCCTCCTTCTGCCCTCTCTGGAGTCCCTGTAGACGCAGCTCGTTGTCAGATTCCAGACCTCGGCTTCTCCCACATCACGAAGAACTTCTCAGCTCATCTCACCCGCATTAACCTGTGCTTTAGAGATCTGTAGCTCCGCAGGGAGGCGGTCTGTCTGTCCTGGGGGGAACCTCTCCCGGGAAGCTGTGCCCCCCTCCAGGGAGGTCTGTGTTCAGAGGAAGCTGATTGCATTAGGTGTTATGAAAAGTAGAAGGAAGGCAAGTTCCTCTGTGGGGCAGCTCCCCTGAGCAAGACGGGGCTGAAGTTCTGCGAGGCATTTCACAAACATGGACAGCACAACTCAGGGCAAGACCCCCTCCAGGAAGCCGCTCATCCACTACACAGGGCTTTTTTTTGTTGTTTTTTTCCTCCTCCTCTCTGGTTACAAAGAATGGCCTGGAAAAGACCCCCGGAGCAGAGGGCCCTACAGGAGCTCTCCAGGGCAGGCAGGCCAACTTGCGTCCCTGCGTCCCCAGCCCTTGCGTCCGATGCCAAGACCCCGCGGGTTTTGTCTCTGGTGGGAGAGTCTCTGTCACGACACTGCTTCCTGCTTGTACCTCTCGACTAGAGCTTTCAAAACGAAAAGCAGAATTTTGTAGTGTTGGAAGGATAACTGTAATTACGTGATGCTCTATTTGAACTGGAACCATATTAGACTATTTCTCGTTTAATAAATTATTTCAGATTTGACTTCCAAAAATGTGAATAATTTTTTATTTTATTTTAAGGAAACCATAGCCATAGCAAGCGGAGCTCATACACGAGGGATCCTGCTCAGGGATTTTACCTTTCACTCCCCGCTGCCCGCCCACCTCCCTCCCTGGTCCTACCTCCTGCCTGCCCGCCCTCGGGGCCCTGCGTGACTTGGGAGGCCTGTGTGGGCACGCAGCTCCTCGGGCTCTGCGGCCTGAGCAGCCCTCCTCCGCCTACACCTTGGCTGGGAAGGCTCCGAGGCACTGGATGACGCCCATGCCTCACCTGCTGACGCTGGCTCTGAAGAAGCCGCCTGTCTATTTACTACAGCCCCGCAGGCTGACCTCAGCCGAGGGGGGGCGTGGAACTGGATGGGATTATGGCGGGGAGGAGTGCTGCCTCTGGCGACCTCAGGCCCTTTCACAGCCCTTTGCTGGCAGCTCTGTACCGGGCCCAGCATTCTTGTGACTATCAGGACGAGCTCCTAGAATGTACCGCTGCGCTAGTGCACCTCCAGCTGCTAGCAGCCCCGGAGCTAGGATTCTGCCAGAGAATGTCTGAGGCAGGGAGAAAAGACTTCCCTGGGCGGCGTCTTTCCTGTGAAGGGCCTGCCGTGGGGAGGAATCACAGCATGGAGTGAGCGGTCACCCTCCCAGAGCTAGCACCTTGACAGAGGCAGAATCCACCAGCAGCTTCACTTGCTGGTGCAGGTAGCGGCTGCAGCGCTGCGGCACCTGGTTACGGCGGGGCAGCTGGGCGTGCCTGGGTGTCAGCCTGGACTCAGGCGAGGCAGCGGGCCCAGATCATGTGTGCGAGGGCATGGTGCCAAGACGGCAGCACAGTGCCAGCCAAAGATGGCGCCTGGTGGTGGCAGGCCCACCGGGGAGGGCGGACAGCCGCAGCTCCCCAGCCAGCACTGCACGCAGGTGCGTGACAGGCACCCTCAGTGTCTGCGATGGGAGATGGTCTTGGTGGCACAAATGTGCCCTGCCATGAGAGACGGCCTGGTGCGGAGCACACAGGAAACCGCACAGAGCTTCCTGGCCCACCACAGCCCGGCTCTCCCTGTCCCGCTCTCTCAAGAGCGGATAAATCCCCTGCAGCCCCACACACACCATGGCCCTCCTACATACACCATGACTCCCCTACATATACTATGCTCCCCCTACACACACACCAGGGCCCCCCCCCACACCATGCCCCCCCCACACACACACCATGAGGAAATGAGAAGAGCGGAGGTGGAGGTGGGACAGGACCACGCTTCCACGAGTCACGGGAGACCCGAGCCACGGCCACGCGCTGTGGCCAGCAGGACGGATCCTGGAACAGTATCTGTTTATCAGATGTCTCAGGAATGCATGCCTTCTTTCTCATGCCCCTGGAAAACATCCCAAAGGGACTTGGAAAAGCCAGGGCCTTACCCCAGCTGTGGCCCGCCAGGGGAGGAAGTGGCCATCTTTAGCAAAGGGTGCGTTTCCGGAAGGCACAGCGCCCCCCGTGGCTGGCCTCTGCTGTGGGGCCGGTGTGAGGGCGGAGCCAGTGAGCCAGTCTATCAGCCGACAAAACATTGTCCCAGGATGGACTTGGGGCTGGCTGGTGGCTGGCTCAAGCTCCTCTCTCTCTCTCTCTCTCTCTCTCTCTCTCTCTCTCTCTCTCTCTCTCTCTCTCTCTCTCAGGCTCCAAATAGCCAGAGGAAGAAGAAACTGCAGGGCTCCTGTTCCCACAGCCTGCTTGTCCCTGGCTGGGACTTCTCAGCCTGCAGTTGCAACCCGGGGTTAGAAGACATTTTAGCCTGGCCACGGTGGTGCATGCCTCTGAGACAGGAGAGTCACAGGTTTGAGGCCAGCTGCACCAACTTAGTGAGACCCTGTTTCAGAACAAAAGTTAAAAGGGCTGGGGGTATAGTTCAGAGGTAGAATTCTCCTGGGCTAAACTCCCAGTATGAAGAAAAAGGAGGAGGAAGAGAAGGAGAAGGAGAGGAGGAGGAGGAGAGAAATAATGGGGTGGGGGGAGAAAGAGAGGAAGGGAAGGAAAAAAAAAGTTTCAGGAAATTTTCCTGGGCAGTGGTTCTCAAACCTCATCACCTATAGAATAATCTAGGCTAAATCCAGGTGCAAGAGATCTGAATCTCTGGGGCCGAGGCCCGGGCACCAGCATATGGCAGAGCCTGCCTGGTGATTCCGGCGTGTGGACAACGCTGAGACTCATAGCTTTAAGAACCGAAATCGCCACAGAGGAGCTGGTTCCTAGCCACCCTCTGATCTGCCGGGTCCTGTTCCCGTCGCCCCCCAGGGAGCCCTCCCCAGGCTGCAGCGGTGGCCGCTTTACCTTTTCAGCTCTGTCCTGCTGACCCTCCAAGGCCTCCCCACCCCGAACCCACATCCAGGACAACGGCTTTTCCCTGGGCAGAGGGCAAAGTCCAAGAGCGACAGCGCTGGATGGAGGATTCCTGCCTGGGCCGGTGAGGTGTCCGCTGAGGGGCCGCCCAGCCCGGTCGCCCCGGATGTCTGCCCGTCTGCCGTTTCCAGACACCTCACCCCCGACCACCCCATGCTCCGCTCACAGACACCGGGCGGCGCCTCGGCCCGCTGCCGTGGTGTGTTGAAGGGTCCTCTCTGGCCGTGGACTGAGGATGTCAACTCATGGCGTTTCTAGAGCTTTCCTTGTGTCTTCGCCTGTTGAATCCCCCCCCCCGCCCCCGCCAGGTCTCTGCTGTCATTCTGGGAGGCTGGAGCTGGTTTTTGGAAACTGACAAATTGAATCGTGAACATGGCAGGCCCTGGCCAGGTAAAGGTGTTTCTGGAAAAGGTCAGCTGAGGTTATGAAGCACCCATGCAGCTTTCGCTTTGGGGTTTGTAAGTGAGTGCAAAGGCAACTGCAAGGTTAAAGGAAGAGGTGGCGGGTCGAGGGTCTGTCTGCAGCTCACGGGACTGTAAATTAGTGCAACCACTAAGAGAGCCAGTGTGGGGGTTCTCAACAGACTAGGAATGGACCACGCTGTGACCCAGCTCTGCCGCTCCTGGGCATGTATCCAAAAGAATTAAAGTCAGACTGCTCTGGCGGTCCAGGTTCACGGCAGCACAAGTCACAGTAGCCAGGCTATGGAACCCACCGAGGTGTCGGCCAAGAGCTGGGTGCATAAAGGAAGCAAGGCCTGTTCACACCGCGATGGTTTATTTGGTCATGAAGAAGAAGGAAAGGATGGGACTTGCAGGAAAGTGGGTGGACCCGGGGAGCATCCCGCTAAGTGAAACCAGCCGTCCCAGGAAGTCCAGGTCCTCTGCTTTCTCCCATATGTGAGGCTACAGAGACAAAGGGAGAGGGGAGGGGGGAGTGTCCTGCAAATGCAAGGGAGGCCAGGAGAATGGAGGACCGGGATTGGGGGAGGGGGGAGGGGACGGAAAGGAAGATGGGGGAGGGGGGTTAGACCAAAGTATGCTGTGTACAGATACAAACACAGCAGACCGAAGCCTACTGTTATATCTGATTGTAATTCACCAATAAAAGTATGCATACACATATAAATATATATGAGATAGCGCTCGCTTCCGACCCCTGGCCCCGGGGCTGATTCTCAGGATGGGGCCGGGCCTGGCCAGCAGAGGGCATGGTTGGTCTCTTTCCTCTCTGCTCTGACCTCCCCCTTTCCAGTCCTTGGGAGCCACTGAGGCAGGGCCTGGCAGGAGCTGGAGGGGCTCGGGCCAACCCCAGCAGGGCTCCTGTGGGCTGGGTGTCCAGTTCCCTCTCTGCAGCTGTCTTGGCCGGGCCCCTGTTGGGCTGGCCAGGGTTCTCCTGAGCCTCGGGTCTGTGGGTGGACCGCGCGTCCGGGAGCACTCTGCTGGGTCCCCACTGTCCCTGCCTGTGGCCGGCGTGGGCTAGGGAGGCAGCCGCCCAGGCTCTGGTGTTCTTGTGTTGACAGAGTGGCACCTTACGGCATCTGGGGCACGGTGCCCGGAGGAGGCAGAGGCTCAGCCAGCATCTTGGGACTCATTCGAAATTCCGTGTGAGGAGCTTAGTGAGAGAAGGACTCCCCGGGAGAGAAGGTTTGGGGTACCATCTGTGCGGGCTGGGCCAGGGTGCTGCCGGCCACGACCCGCCTTCTGAAGGGGAGACACTGGGTCCTGGCCTCCCGACTGGGGCCTGGTTCATCCCACAGCGAAGGCCTCTGTCTGTGCCATTGTCCCTGTGCTGGGGGCGTCCCGGCCTTCTTCTCCCTGTGGGGACACGGTGCCCACCCGGAGGCCCTAAGCTAAGACCGTCTTCGTGCTGCAGCTGCCCTTACAGTCCCAGGACACCTGCCCGTGGCCTTGCCCATGCCGGGGCCTCTCTCAGCTCCATTCTCATCATTTCTAACTCATTTTCTAGCAATGGCATAAATGGCTGTGCTTCCTGCAAACCGAGTGTGAATTCCTGGAGGCCAGGAATTCTCTGTTGGCGGGTGCCAATGTCCTGGGGTTTGCCCAGCCTCTGAACACATCACTCACTGGGCTTCAGCTGCACACCGGCCCAGTGGTGGGTCCCCAGGATGGCAGCTGCGCTACTGCTATTGACATCGGAATGTCCTCAGAGGCCCGTGTGCTAAAGTCCCCAGAGTGTGCCCCTGGGAGGTGGGGTTGGCCCGCCCCTGCCTCCCCTCTCTTCTGTCCCCAGCCACTGATGAGTGGTTCTGCTCAGCACCCTCCCCCCACGTGCCGCCACAGGCCCAGAGCAGGGGGCCAGGCGACCATGACTCGAAACCGCTAGAATTGTGAGCCAAAATACCCCTTTTCCCTTTATCAGTTGATTATCGTGGGAATTTATTAAACTAATGGAAACCTGGCTGTCACAAATGTCAAGCTGGACAGAGGCCAAGGTGTGGTTAAGCACACCCAGATGTCGCCTTGGGAAGGGGGGTACACCTGTGCTAAAGGAACGGGGAAGGACCAGGACAGCTGCTGCCACCATCCGCCTAAGGCTGGAGGTTCGCGGGTCCCAGAGGGAAAATGGGAAACAAAAGGGCCTGTAAGTAATGAGGAGAGAGGCCTGGGGAGGGTTGATGGGGGTCGGGGTGGGGTCGGGGGGCAGTGGCAGTGGGCTGGGCACCGCCTCCCGTCCCTCTAACTTGCACAGGGAGGGAGGAGCAGGGTTAGGGTGCCACGTGGAGGGAAACAGAGCCCAGTGTATCACACTGAACCGCACAGCGATGTGTGACTCAACGTACTCATAAGAGCATTGAAACAGGACGGCCGCGCCTTCCTCCAAGGGCCGCGAGACAAGGTGTGCCCGTGCCCACCTGGGCACGGAAGTTTCGTGTCTGTCTCACGCTCACATGCTAGTGCTTTGAACTTGCGCGGTTGTAACTGCTTCCCGCTCTGTTGGAATCCCTGCGGTCTGCGCAGAGGGTGAGTCCTGATGGGTGGCGAGCCGGCCATCCGGCGAGGGGTTTGGAGACCTGGCTCTTTTCAGCCCCAAGTGTCATAGCTGAAGGGGGTTCCTTGACCCTCCCACACCTGTCTGGCTCACCTGGCCTTGCTCCCCCTCCCCCCCCACCTGTCACCTGCCTGCCGAGGTGGCTGGAGACAGGAAGGAGAAGGGGAAGTGGGTAATAATTAGTATATCCAGTGTTGGACACAGGGAAACAAAGCCCCCCGTGGCCCCGAGCCTACACTGCAGGTGTTCCGTGTGTAACTCTTCCTGCTGAAATGTGGCCAGGGCGTTCCTCTCCAGAGCCCACACTCCGGCCTGTCCCTCCACACGTCTCCTTCTCTCAAGGAAGTCAACGCGTGCCTCTCTGCGGCCCGTCCTGCAATTCCTTTCTGTGACAACCCAAGGACCTTCACGGTCTGAGTCGAGGTCCTGCTCCCCTTTGGGGGCCTGTCAGGACCCGGTGACCCTGCAGATCTTCTCCACCTCCGTGGGATCTAGTGCTAGGCCAGTATGGAGGGTGAGGACAAAAGACGGCTCAGCGCGACATTTCCCTTCCCTTGGTTGAAGTCATTAGCGACCAGGCAACACAGGAAGGAAGGGCCGAGGCCTTGTTTAGAGAAGGGAAGCGAGGAAGCGTGGGCAGGGCGGCCGGAGAGGCCTTAGGAGGAGGCCGCTCCTGGCCCGGGGCCGCCGCGCCCGGGATTGTCCTCCAAGGACAGTTTACAGGACCCATTGTTGGCCTTTCCTCTGGGCAGTGAGATGAGAAACGGAGCCACGGGTTCACATCCTCTTGTCCCTGACTTTTACACTCCCTGGCACCTGGCTTCCTCGGCCTGACGGGGCTCCGTCCACAATCCCAGGGAGGCCCACAGTACCCAGCTGGACTGGGTTCCCCCGGCCTGTGGGCTCCCTGGCAAGAGGCTTTAAGGTGACCTGGCTGGATGTGCTTTGGGGAAATTTTTTTTTTTTTTTTTTTTTTTTTTTTTTGGTGCTGGGGATTGAACTCAGTGGCATTCTACCCCTGAGCTACATCCCAACCCTTTTTATTTTTTATTTTGAAACAAGATCGTCTTACTAGGTTGCATAGGCATGTGCCACCACACCTGGCTGCATCTGCATTCTATTTTTTTGCAGTACTGGGGACTGAACTCAGGACATTCTGCCTCCGAGCTACCTCTCCAGTCCTACTTTTTATTCTTTATTTTGAAACAGGGTTTCACTAAGTTGCTGAGGCTGGCTGCAAACCCGGATCCTCCTGTCTCAGCCTCCCAAGTACTGGGATTACAAGCGTGCACCATCATACCCCTCTTGGTTGCATCTTCATTCTTAATGGAAAAAAAACAAACAAACAAACAAAAAAAACTCTAACAATTTCCCCAGTGGAGTGTTTTGTAATTGTTTAAAAAGGATACCACACTGATGCAATGCGGAGGGTTTGATGGAAGGGCTGACACGGTTGAAGTCCTCAGATGACTCGCGGTAACATCTGGCCGCTGACTCAGTTGTGCTGTCCATCGGCAGAGTCGGAGAGTGTGCACTTGTGATCTGGACTTTCACTCGCGGCCACCCTGCTCTGTGCCTCCAGTGTCGCCTGTCCTACTCACAAGGAGCCGGTGGCTGCCGCAGACCCTAGGTGTCAGAAAGTCAGCCACGTGCAGGGACCCTGCTCTTCCAGACCGCAGAAATGACGTGCCAGGGGAAGGCAGGGGTAAGACGCTGAAGCCAGCCGGAAGCAGACGACAGCCTTACTGTTCCCAACTTCTGGAATCAGCCTGGCTGAAACCCGTAATGAAGAAAACGTGATTTACACTTAGAAAGCCATGATCCTTTTTTTCTCTTTTGTTTATTTTAATTTTATTTTATTTTGGCACTGGAGATTGAACCCAGGGGCATTCTACTTCTGAGCTACACCCCCAGTCCTGTTTTATTTTTTATTTTGGAACACAGTCTCCCTAAGTTGCAGAGGCTGGCCGTGAAACTGTGATCCTCCTGTCCCAGCCTCCCAAGTATTGGGATTACAGGCATGTGCCTCCATGCTTGGCTAGGATTCTTTGGTAAAACACAAACACTGCCAAAGGCAGATGCTGCACATCTGGTGCGATATACTTGTCCCCAGTTTTCAGACAGCACTTCTTGTTTGTCCCCAGATGTTGGCACCTGTCCAATGTGAGTCTTCCAAAATTGCTCCTGTGTTTGCTAAGGAGGACAGTAGCTGATCTCTCCCCCAGAGAGGCCCAGCTGGGGCTGGGGGTCAGGGAAGGGTCCCAGGCCATGCCTTTGTCTCCATCAAGATGAATCCTAGTGGTCACTGCGAGGCAGCAGGTGACTCCTGGAATGGCTGGTCTGCAAGCTCGGAAAGCCCTGGAGAGCTTGCACTCTACCCCACTGCCCTCTTGACCTGACTTCCCTCCTCGGTGCACGGCCATGGGCTGCTCGCGCTCCTCCTTGGGTTTTTCTGGGCCAGCACAACTGCATTCCTACCGAGAAAATACTTCGGCAAATTCTTAGAACTGGAGTGGCTGAGGGCCAGCAGTCATGTTTCTATCGAGTGACAGGGACGACGGCCCTGGCCTTTCCAGGGCTGCACACACCGCCACTTGTTTCCCAAGACATTTAATCCCCTCAGTGACGCCAGAAGGAAGACGGGACTCAGCCCCCTTGTTTTGCTGAAATCAAGGCTCCGAAAGTCCCATGACTTGCCCCGTACTGACACATTCATTCAGCAAACACAACCATCCCCTCGGCTGTGGGGGACGCGTGCCAGTACCCCCGTGGGCTCCGGAAACCACGGCCAAGCCTGTATATACTGTTTCCCTCCACATACACCCCATGCTAAAGCTTAGCCTATGAACTAGGCAGAGCAAGCCAGGTCTGGTGGCACACATAAGTCCCGGTACTTGGGAGGCTGAGACAGGACGATCGCAGGTTCAAGGACAGCCTCAGCAACTTAGTAAGACCCTCAAGCAACTTATAGAGGCCATGTTTCACAATAAAAATAAAATAGAGCTGAGAGCATATCTTAGAGATAGAATGCCCCCGGCTTCAATCCCCAGTACCACACAAAAAAATAATAAATTAGAGTAAGAGATTAACAACAACTAACAATAAAATAGAATAATTGTAACATGCTAGAATAAAAGTTATTTAAGACTTACAAATTGTTTTCTTTCTAGAATGCTCCATGTAATACTTTTAGACTGCAGTCGACTGCAGGTAGCTGAAAATCTGGATAAGGACAGGCAGGCTACTGTGTTTATGAGTACTGAGTACCAAGCTCTGTCGCCACTGTGGGAATGTGGAGAAGGAGACCAGGGGGTCTTTGTCCTCCTGGCACTTAAAGGCTGCAGGCAGTGCTTCCTGAGAGTGGACAGGTGTGGCGAGCCACCCCAGAAGGGAACAGAGAAGTGTCCCTCGTGAGATGAGCAGAGGGGCCCTTTAGGGACTTGCTGCCTCGTTGAGCTGTTCGTGAGTGCATCCAGGCAAAGCGGTCTGCTGGCTCACAGACCTCGCACGGCAGCTCCCTGCGGAGCTGGAGGCTCTAGCCAGTGACCGCTCCAGCCAGTGACCACAGGACATTGCCTAACCCCGCCGGCACTCAGAAGCCTCTGGGGCTTTATGGGACTTTGCACAAAATTAAATGATGTGTGAGACCCTCGCTTCTGCCTCCCCTTCCTTCCTTCCTCCTCCCTTTCTCCTCACCCCCCTCCCTCCCTTCCCTTCCTTCTTTGTTTCCTCCCTTCCCTCCCCATGGTCCCAGGGATCAAACCTAGGGCCTCACACATGCCAGGCAAGTGCTCTTTCATTGAGCTATACCCCCAGCCTATGAAACAGCATTTTAAGGAAGGGCTAAAGCATCCTTCTGATTTGACTTATATTCCCCTTCTTTTTTTTCTAAAATGAGTCTAGACAAATTATAAAAGAAGGAGAAAGAGAGAAAGATGACTAAAATATCAAGATTAAAAATACGCCTCACACCAGGTGGTGGTGCACACCTGTAACCCCAGCTATTTGGGAGGCTGAGCCAGGAGGATCGTGAGCTCGAGGCCAGTCTGGGTAACTTAGTGAGGTCCTATCTCAAAATAACATAAAATAATAATAATAAAATAAAATGAGAAGGGCTGGGGTGGAACTCACTGGTACAGTGCCCCTGAGTTCAATCTTCAGTGTCAAAGCACACGCATGCACGCACGCACGCACGCACGCACACACACGTACATACACACGTATACACACACACCAACTGCTGAAAGCGAAGGGAGATGAAGCTGTGGGATAAACCCTGTTCTAAGGATGCTTGCTATATGAAGTATATAGTCGACATCCGAGTTCCCTGGGAGCCAGGGTGAAAGGTGACATACCATGAGTTACACGGCTTTCATCCATTTGCTAGTAAGAAAGCGGGCCAGGCCCAGGGTAAAGATTTGCACTTTCCCTTGCACGGAGGCCAGAGGGCGTCCTCCTGTGCATGACAGCTCTGAGAAAGCAACAGTGAACATGGCCGTGGTCTTCCCGAGGCTTTCCACTGGACGGGAAATGTTACCCACGAGGTCACTCGTCATAGGCGAGCAGTCTTTCTAAGAGTCTTGGGTCCCAGTGCTAGAGAGTTGACTGGGAGAGCCCGGGAGCGTGGAGGACTGTCTCCAGGGACGGCGGGGACTTGGCCATGGCACCTGGGGACCTCGTGTGTGAGCGTCTCTGGCAGGAGCATTCCTGGCCTGGGAGAGTCACGCAGTGCTAAGCTGTGCTGGGCGCCCTGCAAGGCCCCTCCAGTCCCGCTGTCCCCGGGGGTGACGCCTCCGGCTGCTGCCTTTCTTTCTCTTAGATGACACTGCCTCCCCAGCCTGCTGCTTCCTGGTGCCCGAGCTCCACCTGCTCTGGGGCTTCTGCATCGGAGACCGGGTCTTGTCCTGTTTCCTCCCCTCTGCATCGGAGACGGGGTCTTGTCCTGTTTCTGGGCGGCCTGGGATGGATGCTCAGCTGTTCTGGACAAAGACGCAGCTGTTCTGAGTTGTGAGCTCATCCTTCCCTTCCACGACGAGGCACCCTAGGACAAGGGCCCGGGAAGGCCAGCGGCCGCTGACGCTCCAGGACTGCTCGAGGACCGCTGCTCCGAGGGTGTGCTCTGGCAGGGCTGTCCCTCTGGCTCTGCCACTGTCCCATCGGGAGGCTCCCACTTTCCCATCTAGGTCAAAGCGAGGCCAGGGTTTGCCTGGAAACGTCAGAGGCGCCCAGTCCCACTGCTCCCAGCAGTCGGCTGGGATCGGGCCTCGTTACTTTGTGACTCCCATGACTTCTGACAGGCTCAGCCTAAAACTACAGTCAGATGTCAAGTCGGGGTCAGAGTGACGAGGGAGTGACTCCAATGACTCCACCAGGCCCCTGTGCCTGACGCCCCTCAGCTGCAGTGTCCAAGTGAGCACTCCCCAGGCTCCAGGCTGCTTCAGGAAATCTTTTTTTTTTTTGTATTGGAGCGACACCTCAGCCCTATCTATCTATCTGTCTGTCTGTCTGTCTGCCTGCCTGCCTGCCTGCCTGCCCGTCCGTCCTTCCGTCCGTCCGTCCGTCCGTCCGTCCATCCATCCATCCATCCATCCATCCATCCATCTATATTTGAGACAGTGTCATGCTAAGTTGCTGAGGCTGTTCTTGAACCTGTGATCCTCCTATCTTAGCCTCCCAGGTCCTGGGATTACAGGCGTGTGTCACAGCGCCCAGTGCCTTTTGTTTTTGTTTTTTCTATGCAGCAAGGGCACACGATGAATTGGCTGTTCCTCCCGGGACTCTTCATGTTCCCATCGACGTCTGTAGAAGTTCAGAGGTGGGGACATCCTTGCGAGTCCCTGTGATTGCAGTGGAATGTCCTGTGATACAGGGCGCCCCTCTGGATGAGTGTATTGAAGCTTTCACCCTCTGCACTTTAACATGTGGCTGATTTGGAAATAGGTTCTTTAAAGAGGCAATTCAGAGCCAGGCGAGGTGTTGCATGCCTATAATCCAGTACTTGGGAACTCAAGACAGGAGGATTGCAGGTTCAGAACCGGCCTCTGCAACTTAGCAAGACTCAGTTTCAAAATGAAAAACAGGGCTGGAGATATAGCTCTAGGATAAAATATCCCTGGGCTCAATTACCAGTACCACAGTAAATAAATAAATAAAATAGCTAGGCACAGTGGCACATATCTATAATTCCAGGACTTGGGAGGCTGAGACAAGAAGATCACATGTTCAAAGCCAGCCTCAGCAACTTAGTGAAACCTTCAGCAACTTAGCAACTCCATGTTAAAAAAAAAAAAAAAAAAAAAAAAGAATAATCCAGGTGCAATGAGGTCATTAGGGCAGGTCTTGCTTTTTTCTTTTTTTTTTTTTCTACTTGGGATTGAACCCAGGGGCACTCTAGGTCCGAGCTACACCTCTATCCTTATTTTAAATGTTGAAACAGGGTCTTACTCAGTTGCTGAGGGCCTCACTAATTGCTCAAGCTGGCCTGGAACCTGCAACCATCCTCTCTCAGCCTCCGGAGTGCTGGGATTACAGGCGTGCACCACCACGCTCAGCTGCGTGAGCTTTAAAGCTCGGCTCTGCTCTCACAAGTTGAGGAGGCGAGGACACTGGTGCAGAGGACCGAGCAGGTGAGGACGCCGCAAGCAGGCAGCTCGGGGCCGGGAAGCAGCCGGCTCTGTCACACCTGGCCCTCGGCATCCAGCCTGCAGGTCTGCGAGGAAACAAGCTTTTGTTGTTTAAGCCGCTTGTCACAGTCACCCTGGCTGACCCGTAGGTCCTCCTGCCGGGCTGTCTACACCAGGGCCTTCAGCAGAAGTGGAGCCTGCACCTGCACGGTGAAAGCTGCTTCTCAGCAGCAAGGACTGCGTTTGAAGAGCACCAGCCTGCCGTGTGTGAAGACTCTTCCCTGGAGGTGCAGCCGGCAGCTGTGCGCACCTGCACTTGCACTTGCGCTTGCGATGGGTGTGAGTCAAGTATTAAAGGGCAAGGGCACTGTTTTAGACGAGGCTCCCACGCTGAGCCCTAACCGACCAGATGACCGTAGGAACAGAAGCTCCCCTGCTGAAGTGCCAGGTCCCCGCACTGAAAGACCAGGGAGAGATGCAGTCCCCCTGCCTGGCCCTGTGCAGAAGAAGTGCCAAGATAACCCCACGTCCACTAGTTGCTGTTTTCCTATTGTCCTGTCTCTGCTTTACAAGGAAAGGAACTTTGGAAGACAAATCCTCCTTTTGTTTTTGCTTCTGCTTTCTTCAGCAGTTTTTGTCTATAAAGCCAACCTCCTGGGCTTGGCTCGTTGGAACACTCAATCTATTTTATGGAATGAAGTGTTGCCTGATTCTAGAATCCAAAATAAGACCCATTAAGATCTGTAACCTATGATTTTGTCCTTTGATGGGGGGATCTGTTTATCCATCCTTTGTCAGACCCTGGGTGAGAGAGAGAAAGCACAGGACCGTAAACGCCATGGGCTTTGCACATTTCCGCCTGACACCTAATGGGCCTGGCTGGAATGCAGGCTGGGTGGGGCGTGGCTCCAGTCTCCTAATACTGGAAGAGAAGAAGGGAGGGGGTCTGCTAATGTCCAAACCGCTCCGGCAAGCCGGGCGTGGTGGCGCAAGCTTGTAATCCCAGCATTTGGGAGGCTGAGACTGGAGGATCCAGGTTCCTGGCCAGCCTCAGCTACCTAGTGAGGCCCCCCGTAACTTAGTGAGACCCTGTTTCAAATAAAGAATAAAAAATAGGACTGGGGGTATAGCTTGGAAATAGAATGCCCCTGAGTTCAATCCCCAGTACCGCAAAACAAACAAACAAAAAACCATCGGAGCCCTCTTGCCCTCTTTTCTTCTTCTTTTTTTTTTTTTTTTTTTTTTTTTAATGGTACTGGGGATTGACCCCAGGGGCATTCTACTTCCAAACCTATACCCCCAGTCCTTTTATTTTTAAATTTTGAAACGGGGTGTAACTAAGTTGCTGAGGCTGGCTGCGGACCTATGATCCTCCTGTCTCAGCCTCCCAAGTACTGGGATTACAGGTGGGCGCCACCACGCCCGCTCCATGTGTCCCTCTTTACTGTGACCTTGGAGGAAGAAAGGCTCCTGTTGGAGACCAATGGCGCCCAGGACAGCAGCAGCAGGTGACATTCTATCCACAGTGTGTATCTGCATCTCACCACTTTAAAGAACATTTCCTTTTTTATTTGGATGTTGTTGGTGCAACGTAATTGTATACTGCAGTGAGAGTCAAAGTGGTGCGTTCACATATGCATAGACACACAACATCTCTTGGTGTGGTTTCCTCCCGACCCCACCCCTCTCCTCCCACCTTCCTCCCTGTACATACCGGTAAGGTCATTAGTGATTCCTTCACATATGGACATATTATTTGGCCAAGCCCCCTTTTCCCTCCATCTTTCCTCCTCTGATCCCCTTCCATATTCTACTGGTCTCCCTCCTTCTTGTCATGAAATCCCTTTTTCTTTTTTTTCCAAAATAGGAACCTAGCATTCGCCAACGACTGCTCAAATACAGGTCCAAATGCTTAAATTTTGTTCCTAATTGGAAGCCCAAATGAAGCTTCCCCATTACTTAAGAAGGACATGATTAATGCTTATTGGCCAAGACTTGTCCCCAAGGCTAACTTGCACAGCCCTTAGTCACAGCCCACAGAGTGGGGAAGGGCTGACGTGGGTCGCCCCTCCGTGGACGGCACAGACGTCAGGCTGAGGTGTCACACAGGGCTGGTGCGCTGATTAAGCCTTGCTGTTTGCAGCTGGTCTTAGCTGAGTGACTTCAGCCCTGCAGAAGGCCAACGGCCACCCAGGAGATGGCCAGAGCACTCCTCCTGCCCCATTCGGATTCGAGGACTTTGTCAGAGGGTGACACACAGCGACTCCAACGGTTGACCGCCCTGGCCCCTGATGAACCTGCCTCTCTAAATGGAGTCACCCATTTGGTGCCATTCAGCCTGTCATGCCATAGTTTCCAAAGATAAAGCCCTCCCTGGGGTCTTCCAGAATACAATCAAACCGCAATACAATCATTGGGCAGTCAAGAGGATCAATGGCCTCTTCCTTGTATTTTTATGGTCCCTCAGAGCAAGCCGGCCACCCGGTGACAATGTCATCTGCCACTGCCATCCTCACCGGATCCTCCCACGGGAGCCGGGCCTGCTTTGCACCTGAGATGCTGGCAGGAAAATGCCAAAAGTGGCTTCCAGCGTGTAAGGCTGGACACCAACCTCCCGCACGGAGCGTGTCAGGAGTGAGGTGGGAGGGGCCGTGGTGGTAATGGACACGCCTGTCGCAGGCCCTGCAGCTTTCTTGTTTGCGCTCTGGGAGGGATGGGCTGCGCTGTCATGTAACAAAAACAGGCCCCGCGGAGCGGAAGATCCAGAGGCAAAACCGAGAGCCCTGGCTGCGCCAGCCTTCCGTCTGTGCCCACCACGCTGGCCCCCTGTGAGCGAGCTGTCGGGGGTGACCCACCCTGGTGGGACCCCTCAGTCACCCCAACTTGTGAGAAGTAAGAAATCGCTGTTCAAAATCGTGAAGTTGTAGGGTGGCTTCCTCTATAGCGAGAGATACTGCAGACAGTTACAGATAAATGAACAGAGGAGCCGGGCCGGGGCTGCAAGTCGGCCCTCTGGCCTTCCCGCCTACGCCCACAGGTGGAGGGACAGGCCAGGCTAGCGGGGTCTATGCAGGTGACTCATGATGGCAACTGATGTCCAGCCCCTGCGGCGTGCCCCCTGGCATGGGGCTGAGTGATGGGCGGGAGGATTCCAGCAGGCATGGAGACCGGGGGTGTGGGTCAAGGGGCTCTAGGTGGAGGCCTCAGGGGCCAGCCCCAGTCATGCCCACCCTCTTGGGAGAACCCTGCGGTGACAGAAGGGCCGTGTCCTGAGCCCCGTCCTTGAGAAGCAGGAAGAAGAAGCAAGACGTGGGGTGCCAGGAGTGCAGCTTCCGGGTGGGTTCCGGCCCATCCTCCTGGGCCCGGGCGAGGGAGGGAGGGCTCCTGTCCAGTGCAGAAGAAAGGGCTGCAGCCTCTCCACCCCTCCAGGAAGCAGGCCTCTGGCACTCTGCAGAGAAGGGCTGGCTTCCCCCGGCTCACCTCGGCTCCTGGAGCCTGCCTGGCTGTGTCTCCAGTCGCCTTCCAAACTCATGCCCTGGGCCACCCCGGCCGCTCCCCAGGTGGCTCCAACCCCGCCCTTCTTCTGGACGGTGCCAGGGGCCCTTCTTCAGGATGGGTGTCGGGGGTCCTTCTTCAGGATGGGTTTCGGGGGCCCTTCTTCAGGATGGGTTTCAGGGGCCCTTCTTCAGGACGGTGCCAGGGGCCCTTCTTCCTCAGCGCCTTCTGAGTCCTTCCCTTCCTCGTGGACAGACTGGCTGCTCCCTGAGAGTCCTCATAACACCTTGAAGGTCTTCTTCTAGAGTGCGCGTCTTCTGAAGTTCGAGGACGGCAGGCCCCACACGTGCGCTGCAGACCTCCTGGCATAGCAGACTCTGCCGTGTTCTCTGCAGTGTTCCCTCCCAGGGCCCGCTCCAGCAGACCTGCAGCAGACCTCCTGGCATAGGAGACTCTGCCGTGTTCTCTGCGGTGGTCCCCCCCAGGGCCCGCTCCAGCAGACCTGCAGGAGGTGCTTGGAGCGGCTGTTGAGAAGGAAGCGGTCGGAGGCTTGCCGGGGGCTTGAGGTTGGAGTCCTCTGGCGCTCAGCTCTGCCTGTTGGGGACACGGGAGGAGAACAACCAACAGGTCAGGCGCTTGAGCACCTGTTCCAGCCCACCTTTACTGTCCAGGCCAACGTGAGCTGCACAGATTTCTTTTTTTCTCCTTCTCTGAGATTCTAGTCTTTAAATAGTATTCCACGGAGTGAGAAGAGTGTCACACGTATAGAAAATCAACTGTGGAAAGTGATCAGTCCACTGTGGAAGATATAAAATGCCAAGAGGGGTGTATCATTACTAAAGAAAGGGGGGCAGTAAAGCACCATGTCCCCCATGTCCCCTTCCTGCTCCCCCAAAGCTAGCCAAGTCGGGGGAACAACAAGAGCGAGCCAGCGCCCAGGTGTGGAGGCACTCAGGGTTTCCAGGGCCTCTGGCCTCTCCTCCTCTCCTGCACCGGGATCTAGGCTAGCTAGCGCCCAAGTGTGGAGGCACTCACGCGCTCCAGGGCCTCTGCCTCCTCTCCTCCTCTCCTGCACCGGGATCTAGGCTAGCTAGCGCCCAAGTGTGGAGGCACACATGCACTCCAGGGCCTCTGGCTTCCTGTCCTGCACCCAGGATCTAGGCTAGCTAGCGTCTAAGTGTGGAGGCACTCACACGCTCCAGGGCCTCTGGCCTCTTCTCCTTCTCCCCTGCACCGGGATCTAGGCTAGCTAGTGTCCAAGTGTGGAGGCAACATGCTCTCCAGGGCCTCTGTCCTCTCCTCCTTTCCTGCACCGGGATGCAGGCTAGCTAGCATCCAAGTGTGGAGGCACTCAGGATCTCCAGGGCCTCTGGCCTCCTCTCCTCCTCTCCTGTATCGGGATCTAGGCTAGTCTAGGCTACCTAGCGCCCAAGTGTGGAGGCACTCACGCGCTCCAGGGCCTCTGCCTCCTCTCCTCCTCTCCTGCACCGGGATCTAGGCTAGCTGGTGTCCAGGTGTGGAGGCACTCACGCTCTCCAAGGCCTCTGGCCTCCTCTCCTTCTCCCCTGCACCGGGATCTAGGCTAGCTAGCGCCCAAGTGTGGAGGCACACATGCTCTCCAGGGCCTCTGTCCTCTCCTCCTTTCCTGCACTGGGATGCAGGCTAGCTAGCGCCCAAGTGTGGAGACACACACGCTCTCCAAGGTCTCTGGCCTCCTCTCCTCCTCTCCTGCACTGGGATCTAGGCTAGCTGGTGTCCAGGTGTGGAGGCACACACGCTCTCCAGGGTCTCTGGCCTCCTCTCCTCCTCTCCTGCACCGGGATGCAGGCTAGCCAGTGACCTCTGCACAAGGCTTCTCTCCTGCACGCACCAGCACGTGACTTCTCGGGAGCGAGCTCACACAGGCGGGTGGGCGAGCTGAGCCAGCTGCGGCCTCGGCGGTCCCTGCCTCTGCAGCCTCTCTGAGCGGCACTGCAGAGAGGAGACGAGTCACTCGTCCTGCTGCCTCCACCCGGCAAAGTGGCTCGAGGGAGGGGCCCTTCTGGTGAAGCCCAGGGGAGCCAGGTGCCGAGGGTCAGCCGTCACCACTGAGCGCGGCAGGGCGCGGTCACCGGCCTCGGGAAGCTCTCCCCAGTGGACCTCGGTCTCCCATGCGGCCCCTGGGCATCGTCTTCAGCCTGGCTGCCACCTCCTCCACTGCCCTGGCACACCGGGCTGCGGACATGACAAAGGAGCTGGCCATGACATAAGTCCAGCCAAGTCTTTGAGCACCAGCCCAGGCGCAGTCAGGCCTGTTCCGGGCACGCGCGTGCTCCGGCAGTGAGTCTAAGGGTGACCTGGGGTTAGACGTGGCCATCGCCCTGGGTCATTAGTGGTCAAGGCAGCAGCAATGCCAGGTTTTTGTTTGTTTTGTTTTGTTTTGGACTGGGATTGAACCCAGGGGAGTTCTATCTCTGAGCTACACCCCTACAACAACCCTTATTATTTTTTATTTTGAAACAGGGTATTGCTAAATTGTTGAGGCTGGCCTCAAACCTATGATCCTCCCATCTCAGCCTCCCGATCCCTGTTGACAGATGGGCTCCTCCACACCGGGCTGCGATGCCAGACAGGTTTTAAAGAGCCCACGGTAGTAAACTCGTGCGGCGTGAAGGGCAGCCTTGCCTCTCAGCCTGCCAGAGGGCAGCGCGGCTGACGACGTGCTGAGCAGAGCCACGCTCCACCCTGAGCAGGTCAACAGCAGGCCCCGCCGCCCTCCACAGCCAGCGCCAGGGGGCTTGGCTCTGCCTAAAGTGCTCGGATGAAGGGCCAGATCCAGAGGACAGTCACTTACAGAAAGGGGCTAGGAGTCCGTGTGGCCCTTCATTCACTCAGCAAGCGTTTATGGAGACAAGGACCCCGTGGCATTTGTTTTGGAGGTGGTCCCAGGAGCAGGAGCGACAGGAAAGGTCAGACAAGGACAGAGGCAACATCGAGGCTGTTTGGTTTTCAGGGAACCCCAAAAGCATGCCAGCAATCTCCCAGATTGTCCCCCGAGGACTGGCCCATAGCCACGAGCTCCTGTCTTGGGGGCGCTGGCGTCTCATCCTCCAGGCCCAGCAGGAGGAAGATGCACAGGATGGCTGCCCTTGGGACAAGTGTGGAGAGGGGGCATTGGCGTGCTCGCCAGGCCTGGGGTGGCTGCGGCCGCCGGTGCATTCACGCCAGGCGGTGGCTGTCTACATCTAGCCTCAGGTCTCCGCACTGGGCCGTTGGGGTTCACCAGAGATCTCACCCCTCCAGCCCATAACCACCTCCTCGCCCGGGCCTGGGGGGCCCCGCAGGGTCAGGGCAGCCGTCCGTTCCCTGGAAGCTGGTGGCAAAGGTAAGCCGCGCCCTCACGGAGACCTCCATAAAGGATGGCAGAGCGGTGGCACGGCGGCCTCCAGGAGTCGGAGCGGGCCAGCATTGCCCCAAGGTGCTGTAGGCAGAACGTGTGTCCTCTTTGGGCTGCGCTGGCCGGGGTCGTTTGTATCTCTTACAAAAAGAGACCACCTACGGAGACCCCAAGAAGACGCGGGAAGCCACATCTACAGCGAACAAAGTTATACGTAGGAAGGCAGCGGTTCAAATAATGCTATGCCCACACCACGTGCAGGTCCCACTACCGATCTCACTAACATGTGTGGAGGACAGGGAGTGGGAAGACGAGGAGGGAAACTCACAAGCGCTGCACGTGCGTATTTGTTATCACCTTGAATCTCACCATGATGTAAAATTACAGTGGACCAATAAAAGTGTAATTACAATGGACCAGTAAAAGTGTAATCACAATGGGCCAGTAAAAGTGTAATTACAATGGGCCAGTAAAAATATTAAATAAAGCTGCGCATAAAACAGGGAAGGTCTGTTTTTTTGGAACAGAGGACAAAGCCAGGAGGGAAGGCTGTGTGCATGTGTGTGTGTGTGTGTGTGTGTGTGTGTGTGCGCGTGTGTGCGTGTGTTCTGC
This sequence comes from Graphiurus murinus, assembly GCA_004027655.1. Lineage (NCBI taxonomy): Eukaryota > Metazoa > Chordata > Mammalia > Rodentia > Gliridae > Graphiurus > Graphiurus murinus. Next base: position 68,649 of record PVLC010003442.1, read on the forward strand.
TTTTTGACATTTTGCATATTTCCCCATAGGATTGGAGAACGAGGTAGAAGTTAAATAAAAGAAACAGCATTAGAGTATATGTTTAAAAAACATTAGTTTTCAAAACATGATGCTGGACTACATATAATATGAATCTTTATATTAGACACAAAATTTAAATCCTCTGGGAGCTGGCCAGAAATGTAGATTCTTGGGTCCACCCCAAACCCACTGATTCTGAGACACACTCAGGCACAAGGACCACACTTATAAATCTAGGGAAAAGATCTTTCTAACAGAGACAACTGCAACACTGCAATGCCTTGCCACATTAGGTAGCAAGGAGCACATCTCCGGAAGCATTCAAGGCAAAGCTGAGCAGCCATCAGCCGAGGGGAAACGAGCACGTTATGGAGACAGTTCAGCAGAAGCTGCCTATCTGGCTGCTCTGCCCTTCGGCAGTTATTTATTGAACAGTATCGCCCAGCACTGCTCAAGGCGACGGGGATAGCAATAGAAACGTCACAGACCTCACATGCTGCAGAGACTCTGAACCCAGCAACCTGCTCTTTCTTCAGGCTGCTTCGGGCCCCTGCTCTTGTTTTGACGACCGAACACCAGCCGCACTCGCTGACGGTTATTGTTACAACACACCGCAGTCATCGACAGCTCCCCAGGGGCTGCCGTCCTCCGGCCTGCCCTGCTTCATGCACCAAAGTGGGGGGCGGGGGCGGAGGAAGCAAGCGGGGTCCCTGGCTGTCCTCAGACCCCGAGGGAGAGCACTGAGGCAACTTCCTGCCCTGCACATGACCAGGCTGCTTTCTTTGTGCCTCTGAGTCACCCGGCGTCACCCTGGTGATGTGAGTGGCGCAGTGGGCTCAGGAATCCGGTGCCTGGATTCCCGGGCTGGGAGGGGGTGCGGCTGGGCGGCTCATCGTGGGGTAGTCTCCAGGACATAACGGCTCAGGCCAACAAGTGTTCTCAATTCCTGAGGCCCAGCGCTGTGCCCAGATAATAAATAAAGACTACAGCTCTTTCCGTGTATTTTTTTAAAAAATGAATAATTATGCATACGAGGCACAGTCATTAGAGGAAAATTAGCCCAGGTAAATAAGCAGCCGCACACTCCATCACCCTGAAACAAGTGCTGTCGTGTTGACGCGGTGTCCCGGCATGCTATCCTGGGTGTCGACTTGTGGGCAGGAGCGTGAGAACGCGTGTGTGTGTGTGTGTGTGTGTGTGTGTGTGTGTGTGTGTGGGCGGCAGTGGACTCACACTGTCGATTCGGTGTTACACACCTCCCCACGTAGTCTCCTGCAGACCTCTAGGAGAGACATCTACAGGATCGGCTGTAAAGCCACCCAGCACCCCACTGACGCACACGCGAGCTGTTCTAAGCCTGAATTACCCTTACATGTATCTTTCCAAAGTATGTCACACACGCTTCTGCCTTCTTTCCTTCTGGTTTTCCAGCCCGAGGGGGGACATGACATGGCCTGTCTCTGGGTGCCTCGGGGCTGCTGGGTTGCTGTTATCCTATAAACCCAGCTTTGAGGCTCCAGTAGGAGGCACTTTGGTAAAAAAAAAAAAAAAAAAAAAAAAAAAAAAAAGCCCTGGATCAGGAATGGCTCTGGTTTAGTCACCAGCCAGCCCTGGCCCTTGGGGTGTGTTATGCAAGTGCTCTGAGTTTTGTTTTCTGACTTTATAAGAGGAAGGGCTTGCCGGGGGAGGCCTCAAGGCCCCCAGTTCCTAGAGCATCCTCAGGTTCACCGCCTACAGGATGGGTCCAGTGCAGGGCTCTGGGCTAGGAAGCCCTTAAATACCTCAGCAGGAGGACCAGCACACACCAGCAATGGCTGCCCTTTTGGAAAGGAGATGAACCGCACCCTGAGAGGGCTGGAGGGCTGTTCCCTCGCCAGCTGCCTTTTTTATTCTCATTCTCTCTCTCTCTCTCTCTCTCTCTCTCTCTCTCTCTCTCTCTCTCTCTCTCTCCTCTTTCTCTCAGTACTGGGATTGAACGCAAGATATTCTACCTCTGAGCTATACCCTCAACCCTATTTACTTTTAAATTTTGAAACAGGTTCTCACTAAATTTCTGAGACTAGTCTTGAACCTGCTATCCTCCTTTCTCAGCCTCCCAAGTCCTGGAATTACAGGTATGCACCACCACACCCGGCTGGTACGGCATCTCTTGAAAGGCATGCTAAGGATGCAGATTTCTGGGCGACTCAGCTCCTGCAGTTTAGACCGCCCCGCCCCCCCCCCGTAATGTACTGTTCCATAAGTGCCTCTGGATTTTGCCAAAAGTTTACCTCATTGTGTCACTTCTGAAATGTTGTTTTGTCTAAGATTTTGGAATGGTTGTGCGGGTTCCTTTAATCGTTGATCGCTTGTTTTCTGCTTGGCCTGGGGTGGGGGTAGGGGAGGGCAAACAGGAGGCAGAAAAAATCAGCAGCTTTGCCATTTTCCTCCTGATGTGCCCACACAAAATTCACCCTCTCTGCTTCCCTTTGGCCTTTTGCACTTCTACACAAAGCATTGCCTCCTTGCTTCTTTCCAGAATGCTCTTCCTGCCCGTGTATTTGGTTCTAAATCTCTCCCGCCACTGGTCCAGATGAACGTCAGGTTTCTACCCTCCATCACTGTCCAGCCTCTGAGACCTGCCATCTCCCAGGACAGAGTGACGTAGCAGAGAGAAGACCAGAAACTCGATGGCTCAATTCGTTGGACTCAAGTTTCCAGGGCCCTGTGAGGAGGATCATGCGGGTGGATCTGTGTGGTCTGAATGGCCAACTGCAAGCAGATCCCATTGGATTTATCTTGGCTCTGGCCGGAGGTGATTTGCTCTGATAAGGAGCTGAGTTGTTTTGGACTTTGGGTTCAACTTGATTCTCCAAGAGCACAGAGGCCACATCTTGTCTGGTTTTAACTTTTCTTTGAGATCTAGGAATAGGCTGTTAGTCATCAAAAGTGACTCTTGATTAAATGTCTCTTAAACTCTTAAAAGACACCAGATACTGTGGGAGGTGACCACAAAAGTTGCAAAGATAACCTTTGTCACTCTTGAGAGTATTAAAGACAAAGCCAAAACTGTTCTCGAGAAATGCAACCAATCCTACGAATATTGATTTAAGACACACTTGAGTAGTTAAGACAATAGTCATCCATTATCACTAAAGATCTGTTTTCATAAGCATATTTTACATTAAATCTGACCTCCCCATTGCCATGAAAGCTATTTTTCCCTAAAAGTTACATTTCTCATTTATGTTTATGTATGTATATATTTGTTTGTTTGCTTGCTTACTTATTTATTTACTTTGCAGTGCTGAGAATTGAACCCAGGGCTCTGTGCATGCTAGAGAAACATCCTACCATTGAGCTACACCCGCAGCCCCTGCTTTCTTAAAGGACATGTCTTTGGTTGGATTTTAATTTAAATTTACCTGCTATGTATCACGCTCTGTTGGATTAAATGAACCACATAGTTGTCCCCATCCCTGCCCAGGGACCTGCCCAGTCAGACTGCCGGGCACGGCCAGCATTTCCATAGATGCTTGTCTGTCAGTGGTCACCTGTTCTGGACGACACATGTTCCCTAGTTTCTGTTCTCCAGCTTGACCCCAGTCTTCGGCGGGTGCATTCCTGTCACTGCCCTCCGCTTTGGGTCCTCCAAGAGCCCTCCTGCCTGCAGCATCTTTCCTCCAAATTCTCACCCGGCAGCCAGGAAGTTCTTTGTTTTTAAACCATCAGTCAAATTACCTCGCTTTCCATCCCGAGACCCTGTGCTAGTCAGCTTTCCCTTCCTGCAACACATACCCAAGACAATCAGCTTTTTTTTTTTTTTTTTTTTTTTTTTTGCGGTACTGGGGATTGAACTCAGGGGCATTCTACCTCCGAGCTATACCCCCAGTCCTATTTTTTATTCTTTATTTTGAAACCGAGTCTCACTAAGTTGCGGAATGCCTCACTAGGTAGCTGAGGCTGGCCGCGAACCCGGATCCTCCGGTCTCAGCCTCCCGAATGCTGGGATTACAAGCATGCGCTTTTGAAAGGGAGAGGTTTAGCTGGACACAGAGGGGTGTGGTGTGGCACACACCTAATCCCAGTACTTGGGAGGCTGAGACAGGAGGATCAGGTTTGGATAAGTACCGATTAGTACCAATTGTACCAATAAGTACAGTAAGTACTTTATTATTATTAAATAATAAGTACTTTCACTTATTATTAAATAATAAGTACTTTATTATTATTTCAGCAATTTAGTGAGGCTGTCAGCAACTTAGCAGGATTCTGTTTCCAAATAAAAGATAAAATAGGGCTGGGGGTGTAGCTCAGAGATAGAATGCCCGTGGGTTCCACCACAGAAAGGGAAAGGTTTATTTTGGCTCACATTTTTGTAGTTTCGATCCTTGGCCTGGTGCTGAGGCAGCTTGTCATGGCGGAGAAAGAGCAGAGAAGAGAGAGTGTGCCTCCAATCGCCTGACTTCCTCGCACTAGCTCTGCCTCTTAAAGGCTCCACCACCTCCCAACAGCACCCAGGGTGGGAACCAAGCCTGGACACTTGGTCCCTGGAGGGTACTTATCCAAACCAGAGCAGACCTACAGCCACATCCTGCGGCACTGACGATAACTCCCTTTCCTGGTCTCTTTGGCCTGGCTCAGCCCTTCTAGCTCCTTCTGCAGCCCCCCAAACACCCTGGTCATGGCTCCTTTCCCTTTACGTGAACAGCCAAACCTTGGCTCCGGCTTTTCCGCTCTCCTGGGCGTCCTCTCCTCCAAGACCCCCTGGCTGGCTCCTTCGTGTCATCTGGCTCTTTGCTGAGCCAAGCCTTCCTCGGGCTGGCCTCAGGACAGGTCGGCCACATTATCACTCCTCTGCCAGCATTTATTCACAGGGCCTATGAGTTCCCACCCCTGCAGCCTGGCACCCCTTATCCGGTCCAGTGTCCAGCAAGGAACAGGGAGCTTACTGACAGGGGGCCCCTGAAAGCTGCAGGGGTTTTGGTCATCTGAGCAGACTCTGTCTGTCCCGAAGGCCTGAGCCTTTCCAACCGGCCAGCGGGGCATCCCCATCGCCTGCGGAAGGCCTTCTGCACTTGCCAGAGGGAGCTGTGGCCTCCTTCCCCTGCCCACTTGCCTCCCACATCTGCTGGGACCCCATTTGGGGACAGTCACGCCAGCGTCTTCAGGGTCCCCCAGGGGGAGGGGCCCGTGGGCAGTGGCCCTAGGCAGAGCTCCCAGCGTGGGAGGATCGCAGCCCTGCTTCCTTCTGGCCTGCAGCTGGCCCGGGATGATCTGTCCCAGAGAGGTCAGGCCTGGCATAGGAGGCCCTGAAATCCCAGAAACCAATGGGGGAATGGTCAGTGTGAGTTGGCTCACACCTCTGTGAGGAATAGGACGTCATGTCCAGGTGCAGACATTTGCTCCAGGGCTGAGCTTGGAGGTCTCTTCCGGGTGAGTTCTTCCAAAGCCTGCTCTGGGAAACAGGACTCCACAGACTGAGAAGACTGGAAAGAGGGTGAATCACATGAGAAAGAAACCACATGGGAAAGAACAAGAGAGGAGTTTGTCAGGCTAATGGGAAGCTGCCAACTCAAATTTCTCCTCCTTTTTCTTTTTCTTTTTTCTTGGAGATTGAACCTAGTGGCATTCTACCTCCAAGCAACACCCCCAGGCCTTTACAAATGTTTCTTTGCCGGGCGTGGTGGTGCACACTTGTAATCCTAGTACTTGGGAGGCTGAGACCTGCGGATCCAGGTTTGCAGCCAGCCTCAGCTACCTAGTGAGGTCCTCCACAACTTAGTGAGAACTTGTTTCAAAATAAAGAATAAAAAATAGGACTGGGGGTGTAGTTCAGAGGTAGAATGCCCCTGAGTTCAATCCCCAGTACCACACACACACACACACACACACACACACACACACACACACAAAATAAATAAATAAATAAATAAATCTTTTTTTTTTTTTTTAATTTTGAAACAGTGTCTAACTAAGTTGCGGAGGGTCTTGCTAAGTAGCAGGGGCTGGCTTTGAACCTACAATCCTCCCATCTCAGCCTCCCAAGCACTGGGATTGCAGGCATGTGCCGTCACATCTGGCTTCTTTCCATTGTTCAACCAGTCCTTTGGTGTGGGCCAGCTGCCTGGGAAGACGGTGGGTGTGATTTAGATAGTAGTGGGGCCGGTGCGAGGTTTAGGACAAATCTCAAAGATACATGCATACACACAAGTACATATGAGCGCACACACGTTGGTATTTACCTATCCATGCATGTAATATGTAACATGTAATATTTTATTATATTATTTTATTTTATTTTTTTATTTTTTTGCCGTACCGGGGATTGAACTCAGGGGCATTCTACCTCTGAGCTACACCCCCAGCCCTATTTTTATTCTTTATTTTGAAACCGAGTCTCACTAAGTTTCGGAGTACCTCACTAGGTAGCTGAGGCTGGCCTCGAACCCGGATCCTCTGGTCTCAGCCTCCCAAATGCTGGGATTACAAGTATGCGCCACCATGCCTGGCTCCTTATTATATTATTTTATTATTTATACATTCCTGCCTTCTTTCTTTCTTCTCTGACTCCCTTCCTTCCTTTTTTTTTTTTTTTTTTTTTTTTTCGATATTGGGAATCGAACCCAGGGGCATTCTACCTCCGAGCTACGCCCCCAGTCCTTCTTATTTTTATTTTTTAAATTTTGAAACAGGGTCTCACTACGTCCTAAGGCTAGGCTGGAAACTGTGATCCTCCTTTTTTGCCTCCCAAGTATTGGGGTGACAGGTGAGCACCCCAGGCCATTCTTCATTTCAAAGACCGCGGCAGGAGAAACTGGGGAGTTGGAACCCCAGGGTCCTGGGCTCACAGGAGGAGGCCAGGGAAAGGTTGACCCAAGACTGCCCCGCCTTCCGCTGGCTCACTCACGAGCCTCAGCTCAACCCACCGCCGCCTTCAGCCAGCGGTCCCGAATGTGGCGTGGACATCCCTGTGCGGCGTCCCGCCCTGGCTCCCTGCAGCTCCTCCTCTTGGTCAGTCATTTAGGTGTCTGGCTTCAAGAGGCCAGAGGCCAGCGCCCTTTGTTCCTGGAAGGCCTTGCTGGGAATGGGCACTTGGGTTGTCTAGGGATTCACTATGTCAGGAGGAAGATCTGATGGTCCTCGCCCGCACAGGGAGGACCAAGGGAGGACTGGGGACTCCCCAGGACGCTTCCTCCCTCCCCGAGCACTTTGCAGGCTGTGCTTGCTTATGGCAGCACAGTGCTCCCCCAGAGGTCAGGGCCAGTTTCACATAGTGCTCCCCAGTTCTTCGCTCTGCTCCAAGGCCTCGGGACGGCTGACTCATGGTCAGCAGATGGACGTGCCAGGGCCGCCCCGTCCTCCGCTGAGTCCTCACACACGGGACACTCGGAGGCCCGCCCCGGCGGTAGCAGCTGACTCCCTGCTGGGGGAGGGAGGCTGGGCAGCACTGTGTCCAGGAGAACCTGACTCCGAGGACCCCGAGAAAAGAGGTCATGTGCTTTGTGAAAGAATGCTTCACATCTCCCAGTTTAACAATTTGAAAAAATATATTTTGGATTTTCCTTTCAAATAGCCAACCTCGAGAGAGCATGGTTATAAGCTGAGCCCCTCCAACCTGCTGTGCTCACGGCTGGGTCTAAAGGGACGGCCCCACACTGGCAAGATTGAGCAACATTGAAAGAACAGAAGTAAACACCAGAACGGGTTTTAAGACAGTGTGGTACACTGCAGGGCACAGCGGCACGCGCCTGTCATCCCAGCTACTTGGGAGGCCGAGGCAGGAGGATGGAGAGCTGGAGGCTCGCCTGGGCAGCTAGTGAGACCCTGTCACAAAATAAAATAAAGAGGGCTGTGGATGCAGCTCAGTGGTAGAGCACTTGCCTAGCATGTGTGAGGCTGTGAACTCCATCCCAACACCTCCCCCCCCAAAAATCTGAGAGCATTTCATAGTAGGGGGAGTAGACCAAGTGCAGAGCTTCCGTGGGGCCATCAGCCCAGCACGGGTCAACGGGACAAGCTGAGCGCGGTGGCTGAGACAGGAGGATTGCAGGTTTGAGGTCAGCCTCTGCAATTTAGTGAGAGCCTATTTAAAATAAATAAATAAATAAAAAGGGCTAGGGTGCAGCTCAGAGGTAGAATGCCCCTGGATTCAATCCCCAGTACAAAACAAAAATCAAGGAAGTGTCATCTCATGGAATGATGATATTATAGAGGTGAGCGTAAGATGAACCCAGGACATCTAAACAGTCGGAAGGAGCGCGTGCATCCAACCACAGAGCATAAAACACACGCCAGACCATAGAAGGGGAGACGTGCATGAAACACGAGGTAACCCGTAGGCAATTGTGTATGTGCTCGTGTGTGTGTGTGTGTGTGTGTGTGTGTGTGTGCTCGTGTGTGTGCGTGAGCCTGTGTGGGGTACTGGGGATTAGACCCAGGGGCAATCTACCTCCCAGCTATACCTCCAACCCTATTTTATTTTATTATTTTGAAACAGGGTCTTGCTAAATTGCTAATGGTCTCACCAAGTTGCTGAGGCTGGCCTCAAACCTACAATCTTCCTGTCTCAGCCTCCCAAGTACTGGGATTACAAGTGTGCACCACCACACCTAGCTTAGCTGCAAAACCTGAGCAGAATACATCAAAGGTCTAAACTATAAACCCCTTAAAGTTAAACCTTACAAATTGTAGAAGGAAACATAGAACTAGAAAAATAACTATTTTAGAGTGAAGTATAAATAAGTCAACTGAGGTAATAAAATGAAAGATTAATATATTGACTATATATAGAAATAACTCATGTACTGCCGGGTGAGGTGATGCACCCTTGTAATCCCAATACATGAGAGGCTGAGACAGGAGGATGGCAAGTTTGAGGCCATCCTCAGTGAATTAGCAAGACACTATTTCAAAATAAAACATAAAAAGAGTTGGAGGGTGTACCTCAGAGATAGAATGTCTCTGGGTTCAATCTCCAATATTACAGGCAAAAGAGAGAGAGAGAGAGAGAGAGAGAGAGAGAGAGAGAGAGAGAGAGAGAGAGGGAGAGGTGCTTAGAAAAAAGAAAAAAACAGAATAAAATTTAAAAAGAATGACCAAGTATGAAATGTATTTGTGATATATATCAAATTTCAAGGGAGTGCTTTCTTTATTTCATATTTCATTGTTGCAAATCAATTATTAAAGACCAACAACCAAATGGGTAAAGGTTAGAGACAGAAACAGAAAAACAATTGCTTTGTACACATAGAAAAATGTAATCCAAACAACGAAATGCACCTGCTTCAGTTGGCAGGTTGGAGCACACCAGAAAGCTCGCCCTCACCCACCCGGTGCAGCCAGGAGCCATGTGAACTAGCAGGACAGTTGGTGGCATGTGTCAAAACAGACACTGCTGTGTAGGAACACTTCCTGCCCATGTGCATACATTCACACAGCTTGAGTGTTTATCCCTGCAAACCTTTACCCAAGGATGGGAGCCAGAACTAGGCCAGACACCGTGCAGCCGCACGAAAGTAGCTGTACTCCGAGGCATTACAAGAACAAGGCAGCCCTTTATTTTTGTTCAGAGAGAAAATCCAAGTGCAGAGTGCTATGCATAGATTAGTACTCAGTGTGTGTAAAAGACAGGGAAAATACTCGTTTGTGCCTCTACAAGGAAGTGCAAAGAAACTAGCACAGCCCCCCGCAGCTGAGGGATGCTGGCTAAGTTCTAAACCACTGCTTACTCTATGCCTAAAAGAATCCTTCATGGGTAGAGTTCAGCATCATCACACACCCAATAGTCTCATGTTTTCAACTCACTCTTCAGACATCCTGCCTGATGTTACATTAGTATACTAGCAGTTGGCCAAACATGTGTCTTAATTTCTGGTTTACCACCAAGGTCAACAGAAAGGGGATCTACATGCCTGCATGTCGTTCCTTGGGAAGCCGCCCACACCAGCTGGCTCTTGGGTGGCACATTCATTTTCACCCTTGAGGGACTGACTTGAGGTTCAATGTCTTTCTTCCTTGTCGCTTGACTTGGGCTCCCAAGTTGTTGTCCTGGACAAAAACAGGTACCCCACTCGGTACATCTGGAAGTCCTTAATCAGACAGCTCTGGGAGAATGAACAACACTTTCAAAGCCAGGGCCAGTCTTGCACGCTTGCCAGGAGACCGACAACCCCACCCTGAAGGGAACGGGGAGCTCAGAAAGTGGACGGGCGAGTTGGGAGGCCAGAGTTCAGAGTGAGGCGGGTGTGCCTGCAGCAGCTGGAAGCTCTCAGCAGATCAGTTGGGGGTGTGTGTGGAAGATGTGTACAGTTATGTATGTGAGATGCTCGTCTTGCAAACCTGTGAGGCATTTTTAGCATTGATTTTTGCAAATCTGCCTCTCTGGATTCTTAAGAGGTCTTTGCGAATTCCTTCTTAGGAGGTGGCACTGGCCCCTGGAGAGTGGGTGCCGGGCCCCCGGTGTGGCAAGCATGAGCCTGGGCTCCACTCTCTGATGGTATCATGGATTTGCCTAGGATTCGGCGTGAACTTTTTTTTTTTTGCATTTAGTTTCAATTTTAAAAATCAGAATTGTGATTAAAGTAAATGTAAAGCTTGCTATCCTGACCACTTTCGGTACACAGTTCAGTCCTATTGCATATATCCCCAGTATCGGGTAACCCATCTCCAGAGTGTCTCCATCTTGCAAAAATAAAGCTCAGTGTCCAAGCCGTGCGTGATGGTGCATGCCTGCAGTCCCAGTACTTGGGAGGCTGAAACAGGAGAATCGCAGGCTCGAAGACAGCCTCAGCAAGTAGTGAGACTCTCATCAACTTATCGAGACGAGACCCTATTTCCACATAGGAAATAAAATTGGGGTGGGGGTGTAGCTCAAAGGTAGACTGCCTCTGGGTTCAAACCACAGTACTATCACAAACAAACACAGAAATCCTCAATCAATCTGTGTCCATTGCACCACAGTCCATTCCTCTCCCCAGCCCCTGAGCGTGTCATTCCACTGTCTCGTCTCCAGGTCCCTCACGCGGGCGGAATCTTGCCGTGCGTGTTCTTTTGTGACAGATGTACTTCACTCAGCAGGATGCTCAAGCTTTGTCCAGGTTGTATCGTGTGTCAGAATTTATTTCCTTCTTCAAGCTCAGGCTGCAGTTCGTTTATTCCCTCATTTCTGGACATTTTGGCTAATGCTGTAATTAACGTGGGGTACAAATATCTCTTCCAGACCTTGCTTTCAGTTCTGGGTAGATAGCAGAAGAGAAACAGCTGGGTTAGGTAACAGTTCTATTTTCATTGTTATTCTAATTTTGATTTTTTAAAGACTTCCCCTATTATTTCCCATAGTGCCTGCACCATTTTGTATTTCTGCCTACAGTGCTCAAGGGTTCCAGTTTACCCACATGCTCACCAGCACATTATTTTCTGTGTTTTTCTTTTGTTGGTGTTTTAACAGTAGCTTCTTCATGAACGCAGAGTGGTATCTCACGGTGGTATCTCATTGCTTTCCATTTCCCTAGTGAGGAGTGATGTTGCTATCTTTTTGAGTGCTTATTGATCATTTGTATATCTTAGTTATAGAAATTTCTATTGAACTGGGTGTGGTGGTGCACGCTTGTAATCCCAGTACTTGGGAGGCTGAGACTGGAGGATCTGGGTTCGAGGCCAGCCTCAGCTACTTAGTGAGGCCCTCTGCAACTTAGTGAGACCCCATTTCAAAATAAAGAATAAAAAATAGGGCTGGGAGTGTAGCTTGGGTGTAGAATGCACCTGGGTTCAATCCCCCATACTACAAAAAAAAAAAAAGAAAGAAATTTCTATTGAAGTCTTTTGGCCATTTTTATTATTTTTTTAAAATTTTGTGTTTTCATTTAAAGGATTCTTAATATACTCTGCATATTAACCCTCATCAGATACATGCGTTGTAAACATTTTCCCCATTCAACGGGTTGACTGTTTGCTCTGTTGATTGTGTCTTTTGCTGCACAGAAATGTTAGTTTTGATATAGCCTAATTTGTCTATTTTTGCTTTTGTTTTAAGTGTTTCTGTCTGTTATTGTAACATTGCCGAATCCAATGTCATGGGGGATAGTCCTTCATGTTTCCTTCTAGGAGAAGTTTATGGTTTTGGACATTGTGTCTAAGTGTTTGATCCACTTTGAATTAAATCTGCATATGGTGTAAGCTAAGGGTTGATTTTATTCTTTTGCATTTGGAGATCCAGTTTCTCCAGTACTGTTTGCTGAAAAGACTGTCTTTTTCCTATTGAATGGTCTTGGTGCCCTTGTCAGAAGTCATTTGACCATACATTCAATGTTGTGTTCCTGGGTTTCCTATTTTTTTCCCCATTGATCTAAATATCTGTCTTTATATCAGCAATACTGTTTTGATTACCGTGGCTTTGTAGTACATTTTGAACTCAGGGAGTATGAGACCTCCAGCTTTGTCCTCCAAACCCCCAAGATTGTCTTGGCTTTTCAGTATTCAGGATCCCCTCAGATTCCCACGTCAGTTTTAGGATTGATTTTTATTTCTATTAAAAATAAACACGGTTGGGATTTTTATAGGGATCACCCTAAATCTGTCGATAACCTTGGGCCGTACATTTTCTGTTTCATGAACATGGGCTGTGTCTCCGTTTACTTGTTTCTTCTTTCATTTCTTTCACCAGTGTTGTAATTTTTCAGTATACAAGTCTTTCCCCTCCTTGGTTAAGTTTATTCCTGTATTTCACTATTTCTGGTGCTATTTTAAACGGGATTGTTTTCTGAATTTCCTTTTCAGATTGTTCATTGTTAGTGCTTCTGTGTGCACTTTTGCCCTGATGGGTGTGGATGATAATCTGGCTAGGTCTCGAAGATTTTGCTATCCTCTCTCTGCGCGGCTGCAGAGCCCCGGGCAGCCTTGGGTGAAGGCTCTGCAGAAAGGTCATTGCTCACAGTACCCACTGGATAAACCAAGTCACGGCAAGAGCTGGTGCTGGCTCCAGCCTTCCTGGGCTCCATCATACCCTGCACCCACCCTGCACCCACTGTAGATGCTGAAACTGATGTAGGATAGAAGAAATAATTAGGCAGGAAGGAGACAAATGGGAAAGAAAAATACAGATATCCGTTTAATATAAACACCTAAAACTAAAGCGCGGCAGCCTCCATTCCACCTTTGGAAGTTCCTTAGACCCTGCCCCCACCTAAGAGCCAGGACAAAGGACACTGGAAATTTACAGCCAAGGGCAGACCCATCTTGAAACCTGAGAAAGAGGAAAGACTCAATTTGGACCACCTACTCAATTTGCGCCCACCAATTCCTGAAGAAGGAGGAGGTCCAGACCTCTTCTGTGCCCAGCCCTCTTAAAAGCCTATAAAGGAAGGAGTTAACCACGCCTCTCCCTCTTGGGACCTGGGAAGTGCATCAGGACAGGAAGATGCCAGCTCACATGTATTTCTCCCCTTTCCCTTATTTTCCTAAATAAATTCCTACTTTTTGTTCCTAAATATGGTACGTGTTAAAATTCTTTTTATCACGGATGCCAAGGACCCACGTGTGGGACCGGGTTATCCCACAACAAAACTAGATGTCCACACTTCCTGTTGACTTTCAAAGAGTCTGCGTGGACGGAGCTAATGGAACATAAACACCACAAACTGCTGGACATTCATTATCTGGCCTCAGCCTGGATGAATCGAATTGGTAGACATTTAAAAACAAAACAAAACAAAAAAATTTCTCGAATCACCATGTGGTTCCCTAAGAAAAGGCCACTCTAGCGCCAGTCTCTACCCACAAAGCTGCTGCAGTTGGAGGAGGGCAAGCTCTGCCGGCTGCTCCTCGATCTGGAGGGCGGCTGGTTTTGCTGCCAGTGAAAGTGTCTGGGGTGGAGACTCCCCCTCCTGTCAGTGCTGCCGCCTCTCCTCTGGGCTCTGCAGCTCCCAAGGGAAGCCGTCGGGCGTTGGAGCCTGGTGCGCCCGGGCCAGGCTGTCTTATCTGCGGACACACTCCTGGAGCCTGGCAGTGAGCTCGCTCCACCGTGACCACCGTGACCTCCCCCGACTCCTCAGTTCCTGGAATTGTGAGGACAATTCTAGGAGTCTGAGGATGGCCCTGTCCCCTGGGGCTGCTGCTCAGACACCAAAGGGAGAGGACAGCCTGGCTGTGCGGTGCTGTGGTAACCCGATACCTTCGTGGGGCTAAGAGGTCGGGGCAGATTCTGTCTTCTGCTAGCCCACGCCCTGCAGAAGTAGGAGGTTTTGTGGTTTTGGCTTGCTGCCCTGCAAAGGGGAACACTGTAGCTAAAAATACGAGAAATATCCCTACCCAGCCAGCTGCGGTGGTGCATGCCTGCAATCCTAGTACCTGGGAGGCTGAGACAGAAGAACCACAGGTTTGAGGCCAGCCTCACAACTTAGCAAGACCCTGTTTCAAAATAACAATAAATAAGTAAATAAATAAATAATAAATAGGGGTTGAGGTGTAGCTCAAAGGTAGAATGCCCCTGGATTCAATCCGTGGTACAAGGAAGGAAGAAAGGGACACTACCCCTACCCCACACTGTTTAATATAAAATTCAGAAAACAGAAAGAGAAATCAAAGAAATATGAGAAGCCAGTGCCCTTTCAGCTAGCATTCCGTGCCTGGTTCTGTGCACAGGACTTCACCAATGCTTCAGTCCTTTTTTTTTTTTTTTTTTTTGGTACTGGGGACCCCAGGGGTGTTCTACCTCTGAGCTACACCCCCTTTTTATTTATTTATTTTTTATTTTGAAACAGGGTCTCACTAAGTTGCTGAGGCTGGCCTCGAATCTGCCATCCTCCAGTCTCAGTAACCTAGGGGACAGCAACTGCTTATACATTGCAGGTGACACACTGAGGTGCAGGTGACAGAGACCCAGGATCATCCCCCAAATCCTCAGGACCCTCATTCAAAAATTATCCAGACGTCCTAGATGGCTATGGCTGACCATTACGCCACGCCCGGGCTCTCCCCAGCAGCTGTGGGCCGCACAGGCAGCCCACCCGCCGGAAGCCAGGACTCACCCCCGTGAGCCGAGGACCGGTGTATGGATATGGGGCTGTTCTCTTCTTGGCATGCTAGACTGAGGCTTCATGACACATAGACCCTTCCTTCTCTTTTGCTTTGGTCCCTGGGAGTTGGGTCTTGCGATCATTCATTCATTTAACAAACAGTCACTGAGCTGGTACTAGTGGAGTGGCAGCACCACGCTCCTGGCCTCACCAGGTGAGGGTCCTCACTCACCTCTGGGCTGCGTGTCCCCTGCTGGTGGACCAGGAGTCTTCCAGAGGGGGGATGGTGAACGGGTGGCAACTCCCCATGGTGGAAGGAAACGTAGGAGGAAGGGTATGCATTTGTGTGCTGGCAACAGGATGGTTCTTTCCTTTCTTGTGCATGTTACGCATGCATGATACACGCCACGCTCGAGGCCAGGTGCTCAGAGCAAGCAGGATGTGCTGTGGACCGAGTCCTGGGTCCAGGTGGGACTTCTGCAGTTCCTGGATGAACAACCTGCCCTCTAGCTCCACGCCTGTCCCCTCCTGGGGAGACCTGTGTGCCGTGAGCCTGACTGTCGCAGGGAAGGGTTGGTTCCTTAACGCAGGATTGATGGGGTCTTTGGCTTACTTGATGAAAAGAATTTCAGCACGTGTCAACCTGAGACAGACAGAGGTTTATTTAGGAAAGCAGGGAACACACATTCAAGGGAGAATGCAGGCCACCTCAAGAGGGAGGGACCTTGGGGGGTCAGGGCTCTTTCCTTACAGAGGGCTCTCATGAGGGGCAGGAGGAGGTAGCCGAGGCTGACCTCAGTCAGCGAGAGGGTTCCTGGTGGTCAGGTCAACCTTGGGGTCCTCAGGCTGATCACGGCTCATTATCTGATCAATAGATAAGCTGGAGAGTCCCCTAAACAATAAGTTTCTCAAAATAGCCTGCCTTGTTAACAATGCACAGGGCAATTAGAGCATCTTTCAGTTGACTCTAGGATCTACAGATTTCCCAGGAATTTGGGAGAGAGCCTGGAAAGAGGACTGGCTTGCGGAGTAAAGGTTGAGGCACTTTAGCACCAGGTTCTTATATTAAAGTTATATTTTACTTTTCCTGCCTGTCTGTCTCCTTTCTGCCTGTTTGTTTCTTCTATCCGACATTACTACCAGCTCCCTGAGGACCAAGGGGAGCACGGTGCCTCGGACACCCCTGCAGGTCCTCAGTTGTGGGATATAAGTGATCCCGTGACCTCTGACCCAGTGTTCCTGGGACTTGCCTTCCAGGCAGGATAGATCCAAGGAACAGGATTTGATGGGTGTGCTGTTTTTCTTGGGTGTGGAAGAAAAGATAGGAGCCAGGAAATAAACTGTGCAGGATCCACACAACCCAAACAGAAACAGAATCGTGCTGACAATACAATGAGAGAGTCAGGGGCTTGCCAGCGAAAGGGAAAGGGCTGGGCGCCTGGCCTCCAGGGCAGCCGTGGCTTGGGCTGCAGTCCTGTGTGACCCTGAGAAGGCCTGGCCGGGCATTTCATGTGCTGAGGGAACTGCTGGCCACTGTCCAGCCTGGGGGAGATGACCGGGAGTGTCTCTAGGTTTCGGGTCAATGTGACCTCACAGATACTATGTGACCCTTGTAAACATGACAACGGGCAGCTGCGTCAGTTACAACAGATAGAAGAACTGGTTGGTGGAAGACTATGATAGCATTGACTTCCAGTGAACCTCGGGGCTGCCCGGAAGGAGGAACTGACCACGCTGTGCACCGTGCCTTCGAGATGCAACATCTGGATTAAGTCTGGAGGTTGGGGCAGAACAGAAGCGCTGACATGTGGCTTCAGTTATGTAGGGCGAGCCCTGCAGATCACACAGGGAGGGCGCTTAGCATCGTATTTGTCCACTGAATCTATAGCAGGCGGCGAGAGCCCAGTTATTTCAGTCAAGGTTCTCACTCCAGTGATTCTAAACAACTGATCTCACAACATAGAGGAAGGAGATTCATTTGCTCACAGTTCTGGAGATTTCAGAGTTTCAGTCCATGTCTAGACAGGTCTGTGGAGGTGAGGGAATGGTGGTTAGAAAGAGAGAGGGAGAGAGAGAGACAGAGACAAAGACAGATCAGAAGCAAGAGACAGCAGGCAAGGATAGGAGGGGCCATATACATTTGCTCACAGTTCTGGGGATTTTAGAGATTCAGTCCATGTTCAGACAGGTCTATGGAGGTCAGGGCATGGCAATGGTGGGGGGTGGGGGGCGATGAGGAGAGAGAGAGATCAGAGCAAGAGAGAACAAGCAAGGTGAAGAGGGACCATATACAATCCCCAAGGCCACAACCCCAGGTACCCACACCTCCCCCATCCATACCCCCCAGGCTTGGTGACCAGCCAACAACTCCATCACAATGGATTTATCCACGGATGAGATGACAACCCTTGTGACTTCATTTTACCAACCCTGAGCATTAATCCACGGGCTCTTTCATGGGACAGTCTACGTCTAACCACCATGCTGGTGTTCCCCGAACTGCATTTCTTGGAACACAAGTGTTCTACACAATATTAATATAAACAAACAAAAAGCAAATACTGCTTCAAAGTAGAACAGGTTTCTTTATTTACAAGTCGTCAGTGCCTTTAATACACAATTAGGTGATTTGGTTATTTATTTATATATTTATTTAGGTACTGGGAATTGAACCCAGGGGCTTTCTACCTACTAACTATACTCCTCAGCTCTTTTTAAATTTTTTTGCTTTGAAACAGGGCCTCACTAGGTTGCTGAGAGTCTCCCTATGTTGCTGAAGCTGGTCTTGAACCTGCAGTCCTCCTGTCTCAGCCTCCCAAGTACTGGTATTACAGGCGTGCGCCACCATGCCGATCTTACTAGGTGTTTTAATTGCAATGGAGGGCAGGTATTGAGCAACATTCCAACCTATTTGACATAAAAAACTTATTCTGCTCCTATTTTTTTTTCCCATGGAATATGCAGGATCCAAAGACAGCAGTTTGGAAAATCCAAAGGTAACAGAACATTTAACACTAAGTTGTACCATTTGGAAGTTTGATTTGTTTGGGTCCATTCGAATCCTTGGCAGGGAAAGAAAGCAAAAGCGAGTGTTGTTAGGATTTGTGTCTTCTGACTTCTCCCGACACCTGCATTGTGTTTGGAAAACCACATTTTTTAAGCTTATGCAATACGAAGCCCAGAGTGTCGGGTCTCTCTGCATTCTTCCCCAGATCTTCTGCATCGGTTCTTCAGGAAGCCCAAAGACTGGGTAAACCAGAGAAACCCTTTGGATTTTCAAAGTCTTGTGTAAGGTTGGGCATGATGGTAACCCAAGTACTTGGGCAAACCCAGTACTTGGGAGGCTGAGATAGGAGGATTGCAGGTTTGAGGTGAGCTTTAGCAACTTAGAAAGACCTTCAGCAACTTAGCAAAAAATTTTTAAAAAATAAATAAATAGAAGGACTGGGGGTATAGCTTGGAGGTAGAATGCTCCGGTGTTCAATTCCTAGTACAAAAAAGAAAGGAAAGAAGGAAGGAAGGAAGCAAGCAAGCAAGGAAGGAAGGAAAGGAGGGAGGGAGAACAGCTCCTTTCAGGATCTGGGACAAGGAGAGAGCTAGTCCAGCCATGCATGCTTTGGCAGCAACCCCTCCGAGCCACGGCTTGGCGCGTTCTCTGCCTATCATGGAGAGTGTGTAAGAGGCTGACCCATGTTCTCGACATTGTCTGGCGCCATCAGGGCTTGGTTTCCAGCTGCATCTCACACTGCCTGCAGGTAGCCAGGGTGCAGGGTGCTCACCTGCAAAGTGGCTCTGAGTGCTGACATCTGTGACTGGTGAGACCTATGCTTTGCTTCTCAGCCTTTTTTTTTTTTTAATGTACTGGAACATTTCCACCTAATTCTCGCAGAAACCTAACCTGGCTGCGGAGGGCTGGTCTCCCACCCGCTCCTGGGCCCTCCCTGTGCACGCAGTTGGAAAGACCATTCTTTCTGGGCCTAATGGTGCAAGTCTGCTTCCTGGGGCCAAGGAGAACCACCTGGAAGCGACTGCGCCCGGAGCCCAGGGCTCCTATCCTCAGGCCAAGCGTCGGCTGGCCCCTCGCCCTTTCCCATTCCCAGCCGGGCCGAAGTCCAGGTGTCTTGTCCGGGTCCCTGTCCAGAGTCCTCCCTGGCTGAGGCCCCTGTGGGCCAGCTGACTCTCCGGCCCTCCAGGCCCCGCCCGGGCCCCACCTGGTGCCCTGCTCAGCTGCCCCGCCTGTGTGATGGCTCTGAGCACTACCCCAGAGCGGCCTGCACACGCCAGCCCTCCGCTCCCTCTGGCCCCAACTCTCAGATGCCTCAGACTCCCATGGCGGGGCCTCCCTGGCCTCCTCCCTCGACTTTGGGCCTCTCTGAGATCCCCTGACCCCCACCCCTTTTCCTCTCCTTTGATGTGCACCCACAGTCTCAGCTCAGCTGCCTCATCCCTGCTCCCCAAAACCACCTGCTCCCCCTCCCAGGATCTTTCTCTCTCACTCTCTTTTTCTTTCTCTTTCTTTCCTTTCCCCTTCCTTCCTTCTTTTCTCTCTTCCCTGAACCCAGGAATAGTCTACCTCCAAGCTACACACCCAGCCCTTTCTATTTTTTATTTTCAAACTGCTCAGTTTGCTAAGTTGCTGATGGCCTTGCTAAGTTGCTGAGGCTGGCCTTGAACCTGAGATCCTCCTGTCTCAGCCTCCCAAGTCCTGGGATTACAGGCGTGTGCCATCACACCTGGCTTTGGCTATTCTTTCTGACTGTGCCCTCTCTCATCCCCCCTCTTTCCTGACCGCCAGTCTGTATCACTCCTAAGGTGACTTTCCCTGTGTCCATACACTGGGCCAGCTGGGAAAGATGCTGGCCTCTGGGGTGGGGGCCTAACCATCACTGTGGCCCAGGGGGCAAAGGTCTAGCTCCTGAAGGTCAGGTCCCATGGTGAAGCGCCATGAAGGTGGCTCCCGTGGGGGTCACACCGCATGAGGCCAGGGTGGGGCAGGCCCGGTCACCTGGGTAGACGCCAGTGCCGGGTGGGAGCTGGTTTTTGGGGCTGAGGCTAGGGAGGGGAACCCTTGCGGGCTGGCTGGAGGCTGAGACCCAGGCGCGTGGGCGGGCGTGGCTAGCAGGGCGCCTGCTTAGTCATCCTGAGGGCCTCCCACCCTCCTCCACCAGAGCCGGCTGCCCAGCCCCTCCTCCCTCCATTTCTCCTTCTTTCCCCACTTGCTTTCTCATTCTGATTGAGAAATGCAGCTTCAGAGCAGCTAAAGAAGCCCCCGGAAGAAAAGGGAAAGGGCGGGTGCTGTGGGCGCCACTCCCAGGGGAATGCCCTTCTCAGGAAAGCCAGTTCATCAGAATTCACCAAAGGTGGTGTTTGTTGAGTGACTACGTGCCCTCAGTCACCCCCATCTCATGTTCATCCGTACCAAGACCGTGGGAGGCAGGAACACTGTCACCCTTTTCATCGGGGACCCTGGGGCAAGTGTCTCCATTCAAACAACCCACTTGCCTGACGGGATCCTCCCGGGGAGTCAAGGGGGAGGCTGGCCAGGCTTCCTGAATCTGAGGTCAGCGACAACAGCCCACTGGCCAGATCTGGCCAACTGTCTATTGTTGTAAGTAAAGTTTTATTGGCACACGGACATGCTCCCAGGGTGTCTAGCCTGGTACCAAGGAAGGATCGCCCAGCATTCAGTGATTATTGCTGCTAAAAACAAAACACCCTTAGGCTTTGAAGTTTTAGTCAAATTTGTTTGAGCAATCACAAACAAAACAAAAAAGTGAAACTCTTCACACGTCCAGCAGCTCCCAGAACTGCGGCGTGTCAGAGGAGGCCAGCCCACCGCACAATGCCTCGATGCTTACAGAACGCAGTGCAGTGTAGACAACATAGTGGATACGGCTCGACTGGCCAATTGGTTAATCTCCTGCCCTAACTGAGGCACAGCTGCTGTGGTTAAACACCTGTAATCCTGCTACTCTGGAGGCTGAGACAGGAGGATCACAGGTTCAAGGCCTGCCTCCGCAATGTAGCAAGACCCTCAGGAACCTAGCGAACTCTGTTTCAAAACAAAAAATAAAAAGGGTTGGAAGTGTAGCTTGGAGGTAGAATGCCCGTGGGTTCTATCTTCAGGACCAATAATAATAGTGATAGTAAGCCGGGCGTGGTGGCGCACACTTGTAATCCCAGCATTCGGGAGGCTGAGACTGGAGGATCCAGGTTCGCAGCCAGCCTCAGCTACCTAGTGAGGCACTCTGTAACTTAGTGAGACCCTGTTTCAAAATAAAGAATAAAAAATAGGACTGAAGGTGTAGCTTAGAGGTAGAATGTCCCTGGGTTCAATCTCCAGTACTGCAAAAAAAAAAAAAAAAAAAAAAAAAAAAAAAAAAAAAAAAAAAAAAAAAAAAAAAAAAAAAGAAAGAAAGAAAGAAATAATAGTAATAGTGATGATGGTGGTGGTGATGGTGATGATGATTTGGAAGTTACCAATGGCGTGGGCCAGCAGGGATGGCTCAGGACGGGACCCTGAGCCCCGAGCACGCTGGGTGGGCCGCTTCTCTCCGTTGGGCCTGTGGTCTGCGTGGACTAGCGCTGACAATGACTTCGCAGTGCACCTTCCTCGTTCCAGCTCAGGAAGGAAGACGCACATGCAGTTGGCCCCGGGGCCTGCGGCCAGCTGTCTCCTGGCTGATTTATCTGTCTGCTCTGTCCTCTGGTCCTGTCTCGCTGCCTGCCTTCTGAGCTGGGTGAGACCAACTCCCTCTCTTCCTGTTTCTAATCTTGCCGTCCTCCCTGAATGAGCAGATTCGCCGATGGTTGGCAGAAGAGGGGCGAAGGCCAGGGAGGGGCCAGGCCAGTCTCCCTGCCGCAGTGTGAGCCCGAGCCGGCACTATGCCACCAAGAGACACCAGGGAACTGAGCAAAGGAACGTGGGCGCAAATCCACCCCCTGGGACTATCCTGGCAGGGGCAGTGGCCGGAGGACAGGGCCGCCTCCTCCCCATTCCTTCCTCTCCCTGAGTAAGCAGCCCGCTCAGCCCAAGGGGTGCGAGAATTCATCAATGTGCCCTAAGGCGCAAATTCTCTCAGCCAGAAGTGACACTGTCACACCTCATTTGCAGAGGAGAAACTGAGGCCCTCAAAGAAGAATTGTCCTCCCCACCCCACCCTGAGGCCCACCCATCGCACACCTAGAGAGACCGGGCCCTGGGTGGCTCCACGGCGGGGCTCTGACATCTGCAGGCCGCACACCTGTGGCCCAGCGTCGGCTCCTCCGGGTGGAGTGCAGACGTCTTCCTTCTTCTGCCTCCCCCTCCTCCCCTCCTGTCTGTTTCTGTCCTGGTCTTGTTCCTCCCCGTCGGTCAGCAGGTAACCTGTCTGGATTCGCCCTCATTTTCCTGGCAGTGACCCCACAGGCCGGGGACTCGGTGCACGAAGGTAGGAATGGGCTACAGATGGGGCTTGCTTTAAGCGCATGGTGTCTGCGGCTGGTCAGCTGCCCTGGACTAGAGGGAGAAGGAGAGGAGAGGAGAGGAGAGGAGAGGGAAGGGGAGAAGAGGAGAGGAGAGGAGAGGAGGGAAAAAGAAGAGAAAGAAAGGGAGAAGAGAAAGGAAAAAGAAAAGAAGGAAAAGAAAATGGAAGGAAAAAGAAAATAGAAAAGAAAAGGGCCGGTGGCGGGAAGGCCAGTGCAAGGCCTGCAGTAGACCCAGGAGGTCAGCGAGGCAAGCAGGGAAGGAGGGGAGGAATGGGTCAGGGCAGCTGTGGAGCC
Organism: Graphiurus murinus; assembly: GCA_004027655.1. Lineage (NCBI taxonomy): Eukaryota > Metazoa > Chordata > Mammalia > Rodentia > Gliridae > Graphiurus > Graphiurus murinus. Next base: position 91,424 of record PVLC010003442.1, read on the forward strand.
AGGTGGCACTGACTTGGGAAATGCAGCAAAGGCGCTGGCATTCAGCTCTTCTGACCGCCCTCCCCCTCAGGGCAGAGGAGCCGGGCTCCCTGGTAGAAGACAGATGAGCAAGGCTGCTCCCTAACCACAGGCCACAGCTAGCCAGCACATGGCTCAGGCCAGCGGCCCCGGCACGGCAAAAGTGAAAACCAGTTTGCAGGCTAGCCCAACCCGAGTCAGGAGGGCCTCGGGCAGGCTGGGTCTCGGCTTTGTCTTCACTCAGCTCTCTCGTCCGCTCGTTTCCCGGGCGCTGGGAGCCTGGCCAGATGGGCTGTCTGCAGGCAGGCTCTGCTGCGTGCCCTACTTGTCTCACATCCAGAAGAAAGCAAAGCTCTTTCGCAGTGGATCGGGCTAAACTCTGGCTGGTCACCACTGGATAGAGCAGGGGCATCACGGGTCTGGCGCTGGGAAACCGCATACATGTATCCACAGCAGTGGTGCAGGGAAAATCGGGGTGGGCAGGGCATCCCCCCAAAGCAGAGGGCATCCCAAGGGGAGCTCAGGGGGTGTTGGAGGCAGAGGAGGGGACCTTGCGGCAGCTCCGTTGGTTGGATGGCAGGTGGGAGGCGGCCCCGACCCTCTCACCTGACCCACCCGCCTCCTTGCTCGCTTTCAGCAGCAGTCCTGCTGGCCTGGTATTTCTCATTTCTCCTCCCCAGCCAGGACAGCATATCTTCCCAGGCCCAGAAGCCTGTTATCTGTGTGGTTCTATGAGAAACCACGTAGAACCTGGGGCAGCCTCGAGCCTAGAGTAGGTGCTTGGTGAAGATGTGCTTTGTATTTAGCAAGTGAATGAGCAGAGGGAAGCGGCCGGTGCCTCTGACCGCTACGTGGACCACACTCCTGCTCTTGCTGAGTTGGTAAACCTGCAGGTGCCAGCCTTCCATCACTGTGACAAAATACCCAGGATGGTCAGCTTACAAAGAAGAAAGGTTCGTTTGGACTCTCAAACTGCAGAAGTTCTTGGCCAGATCGATTGTTCCTGTTGTTTTGGGCATCATAGCACGGCAGAGAGCAACCTGTCCACCTCAGGGTGCTGGGAAGTAAAATCAGAGAGGAGCGGGAGCGATTCCACTGGGACCCAAGACTGCTCCTCTTAAAGGTGCATCACAGCTGCCAAGCTGAGGACCAAGCTTCAACATGTGGGCCTCAGGAACATCTTGGATCTAAACCGCAAGCCATCGAGCAGCCCTGGGCCCAAGACACACTGCACAGCTCCACGAGGTGCGAGGGGCCCGGCCCAGGGAGCTGGCCAAAGCCGCTCTACCTGCAGGCGCAGGCCGCCACTGGCTTCCCTCCCACGCTGGGAGTGCCTGGCCATGCCCATCAAGGCAGGCTGCAGAAATTCAGAGAACCGGAGTTCTGGAGTTGGGCACACTTGAGCCGTGGTACTTTGCAGGGTAACTGCAGAGTGGGTTTGGAGTCAGACAGGCCTCCTCATGTCCCCACCCTGCCACTTCAGGCCCCGTGACTCTGGTTCTCGGTTTGCGACATGCAAGGATCCAAACCACCAAAAGAAGTGGAGTGAAGACACGGTAAGTGGACAAGCAAGGGCTATGGACAGTATCGCTGCAGAAGCCCAACAGACCTAGGCACCAGCTTTGCAGAGACCTTGGGCGATCTTGTGTGTCACAAGCCTCCAGCATGCTCTCTGGTAACCTCGGCTCAGACATTAACTGGGAAGATGCAGGCAGATTTCCTACTGGCTTTCGGCTCAGCACTGTCAAACTTCAGTTGTTACTAGTAGAGGTTCCGATTCAGTGGGTACAGGCCGTTACAGGTGGAATCTTGTCCTCCAAAGAGGAAGTTGAAATGGCAAATCTCAGAACCAGTGGTGGTGACACACACTCCTGTAATCCCAGCACTTGAGAGGCTGAGACAGGAGGATTGAAGGTTCAAGGCCATTGCATGGTAATTAGGCAAGACTCTGGGTTTTTTTTGTTTTGTTTTTTGTTTTTTGGTGTGGTACTAGGGATTGAACCCAGGGACATTCTACCTCTGAGCTACACCCCTTGCCTTATTTTTTTATTCTTTATTTTGTGTCAGGGTCTCAGGTCTCACTAAGTTGTGGAGGGCCTCACTATGTAGCTGAGGCTGGCTGTGAACCCATGATACTCCTGTCTCTGCCTCCCAAGAACTGGGATTACAAGTGTGCGCCACCATGCCCAGCTAAGGCCTTGTCTCAAAATAAAAAATAAAATAGGGCTGCAGATGTAACTCAGAGGTAGAGTGTCCCTGAGTTCAATTCACAGTACCACAGAAGGAAAAGAAAAAGGAGGAAGAGGAGGAGGAGAAGAAGGAGGAGGAGGAGGACGAAGAGTAGGAGTAGGAGGAGGAGAAGGAGTAGGAGGAGGAGGAAGAAATCCTAAATCCCAGGTCCTGTGGATGGGAAAATAGGGTGTTCGAAGATATGTTCACCTTTGATGAGGTCATCTAGTTTAGGGTTCTTATGAAAAATGCCTGGTACCTTTATAAAGTGAAAAGAGAGACACAGTAGAGGTCGCTGGGGTGCAGGTGGTGTGTGACGGTGAGGAGAGACCACAGCAATGCTGCCACAAGCCAAGGAACACCTGGGCTGCCCAAAGCGCAAAGAGGCCAGGAGGGCTCCTCCCCGAGCACTTGTGGACGCCGCGGCTCTGGGGTGGGAGAGGGGGACGTTCTGGTTTTTAAGCTGTCTGTTGCTGGAACTGTGCTAGGGCTGCCCCAGGAGGCTGATCCGGGGTGAGAATTTGCTTTTTTTTTTGGCACTAGAGATTGAGTCCAGGGGCATTCTACTTCTGAGCTCAAAATTCTTTAATTCTGAAACAACTCTTTTTATTCTTTAATTGTGAAACAGGATCTCATTAAATTACCCCACACTAGCCTTAAACCCGTGATCCTCCTGCTTCAGCCTCCCAACTACTGGGATTATAGGCATGTCCCACCACACCCAGCTTGCATTTCCTGTTTAATAACTTTACCCTTTATGTTTTAAAACAATTTTAGTGGTGCATTGTAATTATACAGCACAGTAAGATTCAAAATGATACATTGCTGCCTGCACATCGCCCTTGGTGTGTTTCCTTCCCCTCTTCTCGTGTTCTACTGGCCTCTCTCCTCTTTGATCTGAAGTCTGCTTCTTTCCTATTATCCCTGGCTTCCACACATGAGCGCTGGCATGCGGCCCTGCACTTTCTGAGGCCGGCGGATCTCACTCAGCATCGTGTTCTCTATTCCACCCATTTTCCTGCAAATGACCCAGTTCTGTTCTTTACCCTCCATCTGTTGGCGGGCACCTAGGCTGGTTCTGTGAGGATCCCCCAGGTGACAGTGCTGCCATCCAGAGCTCTCTTGGACGAGGGGACTTTGACGAGGGCTGGCCTGGGCTGTGCCGCCCCACCCACGCCGTGTGGGTCCCTGGAGAGCCCCACCGGGGCTCAGCTCCACACCCCGGCTGGCGCCTCTCGTGCCCTCCCAGGTAGAAAGGACCCTGTGTGGGCACACTCTCCCCAGGCAGGCCGCGCAAGAATTGAGGGAGAGATCATAGTCCCATAACATTATTTGTAGGGGAGGTTGTCATCGTCGAACAGCCAGAGCCAGGCACGGTGGTTCACACCTGGAATCCTGGTACTTGGGGGGCTGAGGCAGGAGAATCGCAGGCTCAAGGCCAGCCTCAGTAACTTAGAGAGGCCCTTAGCAACTTAGTGAGACTCTGTTTCAAAATAAAATAAAATAAATAAAAAGGGTTCAAAGTGTAGCTCAGAGGCAGGTTCAATCCCCAGCGCTCCCTGTCACCTGGGGCATGTTCCAGAGCACAGCAGATGCCTTTCCCCGAGTATGACAGCCCAGTAGGGTCGAGGTTTTCAAATAGCTTCCCTGGCACTCTGATTGGTCTCAGCCGCTGTGGCCCCAGTGTGTGGCGGAGGACTGGCCTAGCAGAGTCCTGGTGCTGAGGGCTGGACAGAGGGCTTTGCCTGTCTTCCGCATCAGGACAGCCCAGCGTGGAATCTGCCACGATCGCTGATCCAAGTGGCTGATCCAAGCCGCCACCTGCCCCGGCTTCCTCCGAGTTATAGAAAAGAAGAGCAGAGACTGCGGCTGTTTAACCAACACAACTCAGCTTCCCCAAGGGCTGGCCCGGACCTCGCACGCCCAGCAGGTGGTTATGGAGTCAGACTGCGTGCCACCCGACCGTGCCCTGCGCAGAAGTGTTCTGTGGAGGGGAAACCCCAGTTCCCACTGAATGCTACTGTCCTCTCTCCAGCTAGTCCCTCCCTGCCTCCCGCCCTCCCTTCCCTCCTCCTCCTCCTCCTCCTCCTCCTCCTCCTTCTTCTTCTTCTCCTCTTTCTCTCTCTCTCTCTCTCTCTCTCTTTCAATCTCTCTCTCTCTTTCTTTCTCCCCCCTCCCCCCGCCTCTCTATCCTAGGGACACTCTACCACTAAGTTATAAAAAATTTATAGCCCTTTAAAAAAATTTTTTTTCAATTTTGAAACAGGGTCTCTAAGTTACTAGGCACTGTTAGAAGTAAAGTTTTATGGTGTTGTTTAAAAAAAAAAAAAAAAAAAGACACGCGTTTGAAAGCAGCTCGACAAGGCAAATCGACTCTCCACCTTCTCCAGCCAGCATAAAAGTCCACCTGGGCCTGCTCTGTCTCCCCAGGCTGCTCCTGCACACACGGTGGCCCCAGCTGGGTCTTGGCTCAGGGGCGGTGGGCACTTGAGTTAAGCGGCTGCGCCTGACAAGGCGGGTTGGGGCAGGTACTCGCAGCCAATGCCACGAGAAACGTTACAGACCATTTGATCACACCAGAGGCTCCTTTTCCTTTGCTTCTGACCCATTTGTTTCAAAAGGCCTCAAATTGAGTGCCAGAAACGGAAGAGGTATGTATGGAGAATTGGCCGGGCCTCTCACTTTGAACTGGGGGAAGCACTGACAGTTTCAATCACAAGGAACGTCCTAGAACTGCAAGTTGTCAGGCAGGGCTTGCGGGGTGGATCTGCCAGGGTTCCCGGGAGCCTGGCCGGCCAGCTGCAGGCAGCAAGTGCATTTCCACGACACTGGGGGACGTGGGGATTTCCATTCGTCGGGGATGCCCTTCTCAGCTCTGCGCTCACGGCGACCTTTATAGGGCCCGGCGGCCTGGACTTGCCTGTCTTTTTTTTTTTTTGTGGTACTGGGAATTGAACTCAGGGGTGTTCTACCTCCGAGCTATACCCCCAGCCCTATTTTTTATTCTTTATTTTGAAACAGGGTCTCACTAAGTTGCGGAGGGCCTCACTAGGTAGCTGAGGCTGGCCGCGAACCCGGATCCTCCGGTCTCAGCCTCCCAAATGCTGGGATTACAAGTGTGCGTGCGTCACCACACCCGGCTCGACTTGCCAGTCTTTAGACCAGTCCTGCAGCCACTTCTGGGACTGCAGGCTCCAGGGGGCCCTGGGCTCTCCAACCTGCCTGGCTGACTGCCCCCCCCGGGGGGGGCTAAGAGTTCCTAATGGTGTTCGGTGCCTGCTGGGAATCTGTGTCACCCCCCACAGCCTCTCCAAGTGATGGGCATCGTCAAGTCAGGGTGACAAAACAGAGGTCCAGGAGATTCCGTCAACTGGAATTAGATCTCATAAAGACATCATTGGAAGCTGGGGCTAAGAGTAGAGACTAGCCCCTCCCTCGGTATTTTTAACTTAGTTTTATTTTTTCAGAAGTAGTGGTTGAATCCAGGGCTATATCATGATGTATACTTACGGTGCACTATTGAACCTGTCATGTATACTGACGGTGCACCAATGAACGCATGATGTATACTTACGGTGCACCATTGAACCTGTGATGTATACTTACAGTGCACCAATGGACGCGTCATGTATACTTGCACTATCGGGCGCCCCAGGCTGAACCTTCAGCCATGAGGCCCCAATAAAAGACGCCGGCTAAAAGCTGCTGGTTCGAACCTCTTTTATTATCTCTCTCTCTTTTCTGGGATCAAAGGTTTTACACACACGATAACAAACACAGTGCTGAGGTCGTCTTTCCAAATAGTGCTTTTCCTACAGACTTCCAATAACCCCTCT